>LT598457.1:1314146-1552904 GCA_900074725.1 Lachancea dasiensis
TGGGCCCAAGGTGTTTACGACAAAATGCTCGAGATAAAGATCGTCCGATAGGCCCAAGACTGGATCAGAAGACTTGGCAATGCCTGCGTTAGAAATCAGGACATCGATCCCTTCTGGGGTAATTTCCTGCGTAGTCTTCGCGGCAGCTTGCACACTTTCCGCAGATGCGACATCCAATTGCACGAGCTTGACATTCGAGTGAGCGTCCGCCCACGATTTCAACTCTGCCGCCGTTTCCACGTTTCTAGCAGTCGCAATGACGGTGTTGGTGGAGTCTGAGCTCAATTCTTTGACGAATGAGAAGCCAATGCCTCTGTTAGCGCCTGAAACGAAATAAGTCTTGGACATGTTAATGGTTTTGAAGGGTTAGTTGAATGATGTTCGGGGTGAATAATTCAAGTGTTTGAATCTGGTTCGGGGTGGATAATTCAAGTGTTTGAATCTGCTCTGTTAGGACAGGAGTTGGAATAGCTTGGAGTAGACTGAACCCGGCTTTTATACAGTTTGGAGACACCGTATCATTATTAATCTCGAGAACTTGTGGCGTCAGGATCGTCAACTGTCAGCTTCGAGATGTGTAAGCACTTGTTTTCCTCGAGCACTCGTTGAAAACCTCGAGCTATACTGAGACATCACTTAACGATCAGATCAACAAAACGGGGGCGCTACTAGGTTGACTGTCATTACTCACCTAGTATTAGATAGGATACACACACGGCAAAACTGTGTTTCAAGCGACTCAATACAGCAGCCAAGCGTCTTTTTCGGCACTTAGTAATACACCATTGAGCAAATATCTGGAGAGACAAAGACGTTTATTCTGGGACCGAGAAGTGATTAGAAATGTAAACAGAGTGGACTTTGTAAGCAAATCTACAATAGTAAATACGGCGTGAATCCGAACTTATGTTCTTGGCAGGGTGGTGTATGTCGTAAGATATTTAGCATGAGCATTATGCTCGAGACATATGAGCAGAGTAGCAAGGTGAAGAAGACACACCGCTTCACCCCCAAACGTACTGTGAGATACCGCAACCTTAACCTACGTCTTTTTTTTATTATTTGGAACAAGCCAGCGTCCGCAGTAGTTGGCCTGCCGTCCTGTATACCCAATTCTTTTGGTAAACATCGTACTTTTAATGCTGAGTACTTGAAACTAGATCTGGAGCTTATGAGGCGACCTCTATCTGCCTCTATGGGCTCTAAATTATGGCCATACCTGGGACAGCGGGCCGTTGTCTTTACGAACCTGGGTGAAGATTGGGCCCGGACAATTAAGCAGCTTACTCTGGGCTGTTGGATGGTTTGAACGGCTGGTCGCGTCATTACTATGCGATCGAAGCCTTCCTGGATCCCATTGGTTGATTTCTCACCTTCTGATTTCCGAATTTCCTGACGCCTCTCTGATCACCTCTCACGCTACCGTAACTACATGTTGATAATCACTATTATATTGCTAGACGTCCTAAAGGCAGTACCAGATCACCACCATATAAATGGGATTTCATACTACTAATAGCTAGAGCTCTGAGTTTTTATAACCACAACTTCAACAAGCGAGTATGTATATTACAAGTTGATGGCGCCAATGGGCCACGAGGACATGGCTTCGAATGAGAACTATATCAGGCCGCAAGTGAAACGGGTAATAAGAATCCTTAGCCCAGCGTTTTTCCTTCTGGTTTATTACGATGTAGTTGGCTATGAAGTTAGCGTACTGTATGCTTCATTTACAATAAATCCCGAATTAGAGACTTGAGAGACTTCACAAGAAGCTAATTTGAAATAGTTCTCTATCAGCAAAAGTCAAAAGTGAGATCCTGTTAATAGTCACTTTGTCTTTTAAGCGTAGAACGGGCTTCCGCATTGGTGAAAGTCAGTTATAGTAGCAAAATCGGCTACCGACGAGCTACGCGAGCGTTTATAACTCCTTTGGCTTCGGGACCACACGGAAGAAGCAGCTATTTGGTACTGTCTGCTGCTCTGACCTATAATTCAAATTGATCGACTTACCCGACAAACTTCTGTACAACCAGGTCTAAATCCAATACCCATTTGTTGCCACATTCGAATTTCAACAGCGCTCAAGTGATAGGCTTTTTTTTGGCAATCTTGTCTAAAATACAAACATTAGAGAGCTCTTGTCAAGTGTAATGCGCTCGATCACTAGGCTCGCCACGACTTGCACTCCTGCGGACTTGCTAATCTTGCTCGTGCGTCCTGGGTTCATTTCTGTCTTGGCCCATGAACCTCACGTGTGGCCGAAGGTCTAATTTCCAATCTGAGAAGTGTTATCTGGAGTTATCACCTAGTCCTCCCTCAAGAAACCCGTCGTGTACTACAGCTGATTGCGGCCGTCATTGAGAGTATTGGTCACTCTTCATCATGCCATCGAGGTACAGGGTTGAATATCAGCTGAAATCCCACCGTAAAGATGAGCTAATCGAATGGATCAAGGGTTTACTAGCGGTACCTTTCGTACTTCATTCTTCTTCAGTGGGTGAGAGTGCTAAACAATTGATGCGCCAGAGGTATGCAGAGGTATTCACCGCTGTGGAGAAATTGATTAATGAACAGTATGAAGTGGGCAGGCAGGTTCATCTAGCAGATTTAGATTTCCAGCGTCACAGAACAAGGCTTGCACTCCTTGTGCCAACTATAGGGCCCTTCTTCACTAAATTGCCCTTGGAAGAAGCCTTTTACCTTGTTGACAACGTAAGAGCGATTTCCTCGAGGACTATGGTCGCCCCCAGTTTTAACGACATTCGACACATCCTAAACAGCGCCCAGATCCTAGAGATGCGCAAGTTTCATGACGTCAAGTTGGTTACTTTCGATGGTGATGTGACACTCTATGAAGATGGCGGATCCATTACCGAAGCCAGCAAAATTACGCCTTTGTTGTTGAGCCTACTGAGAAGCGGAATACACGTTGGAATAGTCACTGCCGCCGGTTACGACGAGGCCCAGAAATACATGGAACGTTTGTACGGATTCATGTCCGCATTGGAGGCTGATATGACGATCAGTCCGCAACTGAAGGAAAATCTGGCTGTTTTGGGCGGTGAGTCCAATTATTTGTTCCGATACAACGCCCAACTGCACAAACTCGTGGCCATTCCGCAGGAACGCTGGATACGCTCCCCGATGAGCGAATGGAGCGAGTCCGACATGACAGAAACCCTCGACCTAGCGGAATCGCTTCTGCACAGCTTCAAAACGAACCTCAACTTGCCCAAAGAGTCCACCATTATCCGTAAGCCCAGGGCCGTGGGTATTGTCCCCGGAAACCGTTGGAATCCAGAAACAAAGCGCACGAACCGCGTGAAAATGGACCGCGAGCAGTTGGAGGAAATGGTGCTCACTTTGCAGCACCGTATCGAGAATTTCGCTCCAGCTCGTCGCATCCAGTTCAGCTGCTTTGATGGCGGAAGCGACGTATGGTGCGATATCGGCGGCAAGGACCTCGGTGTTGCTGCCCTACAGAACTATTTTTCCCCAGATGATCCAGTCAAGCCCCGCCAGACGCTCCACGTCGGGGACCAATTTGCACCAATGGGTTCTGCCAACGATTTCAAGGCTCGTCTCTCAGGAAGTACCGTCTGGATTTCGTCTCCCCAGGAAACAATTGAGGTGCTACAATGTCTCACCCAAGGTTTTGATCATTTCAAACCACAATACAAGTAGAGCTACCCATGGCCGGACTCTCAACTACCTTCTTTTCCATTCATGTCGTCGCACGCCAGCCGTCGCTCCCTCCGTCATTAATGACAATACTGTTAATCACCATAGACGTATTAGTGTCGTATGATGTGCCTTGTGATTAGGTAAGCTATTGCCCGATAATCGTGCTCATCTCAAGTCATCTCATCTCAACACATCCCTCCCTTTGCACAAGTGGAGCGTAAGCTGCTTGGCTACATAAACAATATAACTAAACAATTGGCTCTAACGAAATGCTCCAGCTTATTACTTCACCTGCTATGTATGGTTTATCCCATGGTTGCCCCCACGTTCTGGGCGTCCTTTGATGATCATGTTCTCCCTTCGAAACTCAACCACTAACCTATGCCACAGATTCGTTACTTCGACCATCATCCCACTCCAGATTACGATAGAACATCTAAATTTGGGAGGTAATGGGCCTGACTCATTTTCGATGTACGTATTTCTTCTGAAATATTGGTGTTTGTACACTATGATAAGGTCGATTCCCAACCCCTTGGTCTATCTTTTCCAATCGTTGCCACTATCCAATGTAGTGGAACTAGGAGCATGGGTAGTGCTGGTGTGTGAAATTTTGGGCCGTTTCAACCTGTTAGAGATCTCCAGGGGTTACGGGATTAGCACACATACAAAACCCGCTAGTACCGCTCGGACAGGTTGGATGAGCTATTTTCAATCGCTTACAACCCCTCCGCTAACAGACCGATATGTATTTGGGCAGCTCACGATAATGAATCTGCGATTTGTGGAAAATTGGCCTTTCAAGTTACAGATTTTGGATTCAAGCTTTAAAGGATCTATTGGGTGGATATTACGATTCCAAGGTACTCCACTTAAAAACCAGGAGTCTGCTGATACACGTTCTTGGAAGTGGGGTTACCAGTGGCTTGCTGGACAAGCCATTCAAAAGGCGGTGGGTGGCGAGGAGGAGTATGATTTATTGGATGATGTTATTCAGGACATTAAAAAGTCGTAAGTAGCTGCTAAATGGGACAGCGCCGAATCATTTGGATGGAATGGTTTCTCTTGGCGGTCTGTTCTCCTTCCAGTTCGTTCGTATTGAAGTTAGATTATATATACAGGTGACTAGTTAGTTAGTTATGGAAATGCAAGTACGTACACGTCAGATTCTCTCGGTGGTTGCCCAAAGCTTACACGCGAGCGGCGGAATAGACTGTCTTATTATGCCTCGTTCATTTTGTGCACCAGAGAATCCACTTTCAGTTTCTTTTCCAGTTGAGAGGCTTTCAGTTGCGCCCTCTTCCTTTGGTTAACTATTCTTCTTTCCAAAAACTTGGGAACAAAAGGTTGGGGAGCTGGTTGGTAGGGACCCAAGGCGCCGTCGAAGGCGGTGCCAGGCTTAAATTTATCGGAACCAATCCTGGTTTGCTCTTCACGGTACTTTGCTAAATCCTCTACCAAGGTGGCTCCCCAGTCATCCTTATTTTCAGGTTCTTTGGGCCATATAAATGGCTCGGCCATGTCGATTGTCATCTTTTTAATTTGCGGCGCTCTGTAGCGAGGCATTACTTGATTCACACGAGTGTATTTCCCGTGCAAAAGTTGTGTTGTGATATTCATGGCTCTTAGGCCGTAGACGTGAAACAGATAGTCTCGAAGATCAAGTTTGTTAAAGGATTTGGGAACAATGAATTTCGCCTGGAACGGTGTATGCTTAGCATTAGGTCTTAGCAGAATCAATCTTGCTTTGGGAAAATAGTGTTCCGTTTCACCCACTTTGAAATGTGGCTTACCTTGCGCTACAGCTTCTCTGGACCACTGTAAAATCTTGTCACTCACTTTGACAGGGGAACGCTTTCCTCCAACATTTGCAGACTCCTCAGCAACGGTAGCAAGGCCCCTAGCTGCCAAACCATTTCTCAGTATCTTGGGAGCTCTGTGAAGCCAACTACCAGGGAAATTAGTCATGCTGGGAGTGATCTGACCTCTGTAACTGAGATTTGTCCACTTTCTAAACATACTTGGTGTGGAAAAGTTTTCAGATTGATTATATTATTATAGGTTGGCACGTGACTAGCATCGTCGAGGTCAGATGAACTTTCGAATGGGCCAGTAGACAAAACCGTCCTATTCTAGTGACCAAATGTTTGAGTTTTCACAGTATATCGAGCAGTAAGGAAGTCTACATTAAGGCAGCTGTTTTGTGTGAATGCTGTGTTAATGTTTCTTGGTCCTTCTGGCTAGTAAGAAGAGATGAGTGTAATCTGGAATTGTCGTACTGATACGGGTGTGAAAGTTCAAGCGGTTATCAATTCTTCAAGGTTTGGTGTGTCTATGTTTACTCTAGTAACAAAGAGGTTTGCAGCTCCAAAATTTCGCCGGCTTTATGGTGTCAAAGACGGAGATTATGATACGCATGTATAGTGGTCGGGTGAGTAGCGTGAGATTTCCTCCGTAGCATTAATTAGTGACGCGTTTCTGTCTAATGAGGTCTAGTTGCACCTTCAAGTTGTTGAACGACGAATTTATGCTTGTGTCATTGTTGTACATGATGACAACAGAGGCGTCAGTAAAAGTAAATAGATATTGACGTTGAGGTAAAGGCTCAGGGCTTACGTTGTGATAAAGTAGGTGGCTCTTACATTGTCGATAAGTTTCTCCCTAGAATCGCTGAGAGACTCACAGCAAGGAGTACTGACCGCTCGCCACGCCCACTTTTGGCGCATTGACGACAATAGATGCCACTATTATAGCGCCTTGTTACCGGACTGGGGGCTTGACGCACTTCAGAAGATGGTTTCGGAAACGTAGGAAAGCCTTGGAGCTTGAAGCCGAAGAATCATCCCGCGACTGTCACTGAGTGAAGTCGTTCTTCAGTTTTCGTTCCCTCGGACGAACCTGTGAGTAGATACAAGAATGCCTGAGACTGTGCAGTTCGAGCATTTTTGTTTCCCTAAACATGTGTACCGAAATATTCAAGAAACCGGCGAAACTACCTGCACCCCATTTGAGAGCTGACGAAGCTGTGCAAGCAATCAATAAAAATAAAAATGGCAGCCTTTTCTTCTGCCCCAATTTTGCTGTTACGCGAAACAAATTCAATGTTTCTCGGTAAAAACAGAACGTCAATGAGCAGCAGCCTTTTGGTATATCATGCCTTTATCAAATCGGATGGATGAGAATCCTCAGCTATTTCGCTTCCCAAGGTTATAATTTATCACTTCGTACAGCCTTGACATATCTGTATTTCTAGTCGCGAAAGTTACAAACAGCTCCATTGCATGACATTTTGGCCATTCTGACCCACTTATTTGGGCCAAGAACCTTGGCATTATAACTACGGGAAAGCACTAATTCAGACTGATCTAAACGGTCTCAGCCAGACCTTGAAAAAATATTGAGACGACTCTGATTCGTTAGTAGAAAGCTCACTAAATTCGCCTTGTAAGTCGGACATGGTCATTGTAAGATGAGTAACTTGGATCTAGGGAGTTCTATTTAATTGGTTCAGTTACCTGAACAAGCGCCTGGTATTTATACAGTTCTCGCTCGGTGACTCTGAATAACACAATTATTAACCTATTGAGACAAATCCGATTCATCAGTAGAAAGCTTACTAGATTTGTCTTGTAAGTCGGTCATAGTCATTTTAAGAGGAGTTACTTGGATCTAGAGAATTCTATTTATCTCTCCGTGATTATTTTAGACATTAGACCTGGTTCAGTTACCTGACCTAATGCCTGGTATCTATACAATTCTCGCCCGGTGATTTTGAATAACACAATTATTAATCACGCGTTCTACACCAATCTATTATCGATGGATTGCGACTCAATGCCGTACAATTTCAATAACTTATCAATCGTCAATCCCATTGGACAACAGTTGTTATCTTCGACTTGTTCTAGATGGTAAGTCGAATTGTATGGCCTCTGTTCTGTACTATCAGTCTGTACCACTGTGACACATATTTCCTGACGCTGATTATGCGATTAGGCGCACATCACCATCAGTTTCCTCCATTATTCCCAACAAAAACATGAGTCCAAAAACCCTACCTCTGTAAACAATTTCTCGGGACTTAAAGAGTATCAATAATACTAGGGCGGCCTACTTGGAAACTTGTGCCAGTAACCAAATCTTGGATGTTGGATGCCAACTTACCGTTAATTGAACTTATATATCCATCGTTTCTGGTGATATTTGTACCAAAAAAATTTTACAGTGGCGAACCTGATAATTACGGGACTAACGTTTAATTCATAAACAATTGTTGAAATAGTGTGAAAATCGGTGGGTTCCCAGTTCTTTGTGTGTGTCAGAGACTAATATAACCCAATTGGTGGGCTACTCGAGTTGACCTTTGAGCTTGCATTATGTCCGAGGAGTTTTACGAAGACGACCCATACGCCTATGAAGATGACGAATCTTCTATAACAGCGGAGGACTCATGGACCGTTATCTCGGCATTTTTCCGTGAGAAGGGTCTGGTATCCCAGCAACTAGACTCATTCAACCAGTTCATCAACTATACAATCCAAGACTCGATTATGGAAGACTCGACCTTGATTCTGGAACAGCTTGCGCAACACACAACTGAGACGGACAACGTCAGCAGGAAGTATGAAATTAGCTTTGGAAAAATCTATCTGGCTAAGCCTTCGATGACAGAGTCAGATGGTGTCTCGCATGCGATGTACCCTCAAGAAGCGCGTTTGCGTAACCTGACGTACGCGTCAGGGCTTTTTGTTGAAATCCGGAAACGTACCTACGAAGCGGTCGATATCCCGGGCAGAGATCTCAAATACCAGGTTATTGATGAGGAAAGCGAGATGAGTGATGACTCCAAGATCTTCATAGGGCGTGTACCGATCATGTTGCGCTCGAAGTACTGTTTGTTGGATGAACTTACCGAAAGTGACCTGTATAAGTTGAAGGAATGTCCATTCGATATGGGAGGATACTTTATTATCAATGGGTCAGAGAAAGTGTTGATTGCGCAAGAGCGTTCGGCGGGTAATATTGTCCAAGTGTTTAAAAAATCGGCTCCTTCGCCAATTTCCCATATTGCAGAAATCAGATCGGCCCTTGAGAAAGGTTCTAGATTCATTAGTACATTACAAGTGAAGCTCTACGGTCGTGAGGGAAACACAAACCGTACCATCAGAGCAACCCTTCCATATATCAAACAAGATATTCCTATCGTTATTATTTTCAGAGCTCTAGGTATTATTCCAGATGGTGAAATTTTGGAACACATATGTTATGACGTTAACGACTGGCAAATGTTGGAGCTGCTAAAGCCTTGTGTTGAGGAAGGTTTTGTTATCCAGGATAGAGAAACCGCTCTTGACTTTATTGGTCGTCGTGGTACGGCTTTGGGAATCAAAAAGGAAAAAAGAATTCAGTACGCGAAGGACATTCTACAGAAAGAGTTTTTGCCTCATATCACTCAGCTAGAAGGGTTTGAAAGTAGGAAAGCATTTTTCTTGGGGTACATGATCAACAGATTACTACTCTGTGCCCTCGATCGTAAAGATCAAGATGATCGTGACCATTTTGGTAAGAAAAGATTAGATTTGGCAGGCCCATTGTTAGCACAGCTTTTCAAGACTTTATTCAGAAAATTGACCAGAGATATTTTGAGATTTATGCAAAGGTCTGTGGAAGAAGCCAAAGACTTCAATTTGAAATTGGCAGTCAAAGCCACCACCATCACTGCGGGTCTAAAATATGCTTTGGCTACCGGTAATTGGGGTGAGCAGAAGAAGGCAATGACGTCCAGAGCAGGTGTTTCGCAAGTGTTGAACCGGTACACCTATTCTTCGACGTTGTCACATTTAAGAAGAACCAATACACCCATTGGTCGTGATGGTAAGCTAGCGAAACCTCGCCAGTTGCATAATACACATTGGGGGCTGGTTTGTCCTGCCGAGACCCCCGAAGGTCAAGCATGTGGCCTTGTCAAGAATTTATCTTTGATGTCTTGCATTTCAGTGGGTACAGATCCGGTACCCATTATCACATTCTTGAATGAATGGGGTATGGAACCTTTAGAAGATTATGTCCCTCACCAGTCTCCTGATGCTACAAGGGTTTTTGTCAATGGTGTGTGGCATGGTATCCACAGAAACCCAGCCAAGCTTGTTGACACTATCAAAAAACTAAGAAGAAAGGGTGATGTTACACCCGAAGTGTCGATAGTCAGAGATATTAGAGAAAAGGAGCTGAAGATTTTCACAGATGCTGGAAGAGTCTATCGTCCACTTTTCATTGTGGATGAGAATGAAGAAACGGGCACCAAGGAGTTGAAACTGAGGAAGGGGCACGTCCGGAAATTAATGATGACTGAATACCAGGATATTGAGGGTGGATTCGAAGAAGAAGACGTTAATTACACGTGGACTTCGCTGCTCAATGATGGATTGGTGGAATATATCGATGCTGAAGAAGAAGAGACAATTTTGATTGCAATGCAACATGAGGACCTTGACCCTTCGATTGAAGCTGCTGATCCAGAGGAAGAGCTCGACCCTGCCAAACGTATCAAGGCCATACATCATTCAAACACCTTTACTCATTGCGAAATTCACCCTTCGATGATTCTCGGTGTGGCTGCATCTATTATTCCATTTCCCGACCACAATCAATCGCCTCGTAATACTTACCAATCAGCGATGGGTAAGCAAGCCATGGGTGTTTTCTTAACGAATTACAGTGTCCGTATGGACACTATGGCTAATATTTTGTACTATCCTCAAAAACCATTGGGTACCACGCGTTCCATGGAGTATTTGAAGTTCAGGGAGCTTCCAGCTGGTCAAAACGCCATCGTGGCAATTGCATGTTACTCTGGTTATAACCAAGAAGATTCTATGATTATGAACCAATCTTCTATCGATTCCGGTTTATTCAGGTCGCTTTTCTTCAGATCCTACATGGATCAAGAGAAACGTATTGGTATGTCTATCACAGAATCATTTGAGAAACCTCAACGTACCAACACTTTGCGGATGAAACATGGCACATATGACAAGCTGGACGATGATGGGTTGATTGCTCCCGGTGTTAGAGTCTCGGGTGATGACATGATTATTGGTAAGACGACTCCTATTCCTCCAGATGCCGAGGAGCTGGGACAGAGAACTGCATTTCACTCGAAAAGAGATGCATCGACTCCTTTGAGAAGTACGGAGAACGGTATTGTTGATCAAGTTTTGATTACTACCAACCAGGAAGGTTTGAAGTTTGTCAAAGTTAGAGTCAGAACGACCAAGGTTCCACAAATCGGTGACAAATTCGCTTCTCGTCATGGTCAGAAGGGTACCATCGGTATTACTTACCGCAGGGAAGATATGCCTTTCACTGCTGAAGGTGTTGTTCCTGATTTGATCATTAACCCCCACGCTATTCCTTCGCGTATGACAGTCGCCCATTTAATCGAATGTTTGCTAAGTAAGGTTGCAGCTTTGTCGGGTAACGAAGGTGATGCCTCTCCCTTTACTGACATCACGGTGGATGGTATTTCGAGACTACTTCGTGAGCATGGTTACCAGTCCCGTGGATTTGAGGTCATGTACAATGGACACACAGGAAAGAAGTTGATGGCTCAAATTTTCTTCGGCCCAACCTACTACCAACGTTTAAGACATATGGTCGATGACAAGATTCACGCTAGAGCGCGTGGCCCAGTACAAGTGTTGACGAGGCAGCCCGTCGAAGGTAGATCCAGAGACGGTGGTTTGAGATTTGGTGAGATGGAACGTGATTGTATGATTGCTCACGGCGCAGCGTCATTCCTAAAGGAAAGACTAATGGAGGCCTCCGATGCCTTCCGAGTACATATATGTGGTATTTGTGGGTTGATGACAGTGATTGCCAAATTGAAACATAACCAATTTGAGTGCAGGGGCTGTAAGAACAAAATTGACATTTATCAGATTCACATTCCATATGCCGCCAAACTACTGTTCCAAGAATTGATGGCCATGAACATTGCACCACGTCTGTACACCGACAGATCAAGAGATTTTTGAAGTTGTCGAGACGCACAGATTCTAGCAATAAAAAAACAATATCATAACGAAAAAAACTAAATAGCGACCTTGTATTATAGTTATTAGTTCTAACGCAGAAATTTAGCAGTGGGACAAGACCCGGATGATCCTACTACCGCAAGCTGGCTCGGGACAGGACTTTAACGGTCATATCACGGCTGCCTGGTCGACTGTCTCATGGTTTTCCAGTGTTAGTTTTAGTATCTACTATATGCATGCTATGTACAAGGCGAAACACAAATGAGCGCAGGCTATTTCACGTCCTCCACCTTTCTTGCTATTTTGGGCTGTTGATCAACAAAAGCGGTGATGTTGGAGGTATACGGATGCTGGCTGCCGTCAAACACCTTCAACCGTTCCAGCCGAGGCTTCCGTAGCTTGTTTTTAGGCAGCATTCCGCTCACAGCTTTCTTGAGTATTTCTCCGTAGCCCTTGTTTTCTGCCATCCTACGCATCGTTACCTGCTTCAAATGGCCTGGTTTCTGAGAGTGCGACCAGTATTGTTTTTGGTCAAATTTGCGGCCGGTGACACGGAGCTGCTGACAGTTAGTTACCACAACATAGTCACCAGAGTCCTGGCTCGGGTGATAGACAGGCTTGTGTTTCCCAATCAAAGTTAGCGCAATCGAGCTTGCCAATCTACCTAACGTTCTTTTATCCTGAGCGACGTCAAGATGGTGCCAAAGGCGTGCAAAAGAGAGCCCTGTGTGACCAAGTTTTTGAGACATCTTAAATTCAAATTTTCGAAGGTTTTGAGGACACTAATTGGCCTCTTACTTGAAGAACCTGGTGATCTGTTCGTTTTCCAACTTCAGTAGTCTAAAATTTTTCGAATTCTCATTACTAGCATATATTGAAATTGAATTTGAAAATTGACAAGCGAATATTCTATCATGTTAAACAGGTTTAAAGACAGAAGTTGAGCACAATTGGTAGCTTAGAAAGATCAATTTGAGCTACATTTTACGCTCTTTCCCTTCTTTATCTCAACATGTATTTTTTCAAAGATCTTTCGCTGAACATTACGCTTCATCCATCGTTTTTTGGGCCCCAAATGAAGAAGTACTTGAGAACTAAACTTTTGCAAGAGGTGGAAGGGACCTGTACAGGTAAGTTTGGATACATTTTGTGTGTTCTAGATTGCGAAAATGTGGAAATTGAAAGAGGACGGATTCTACCGGGGGACGGGTCTGCTGAATTTACGGTCAAGTATCGAGCCGTAGTGTGGAAGCCTTTCAAGGGAGAAGTGGTAGATGGTGTGGTTTCCAGCTGCACAAACCTCGGGTTTGAAGTAGATGTCGGGCCGCTCTCGGTGTTTGTGTCACCCTTTTTGATGCCGGAGGACCTAGCCTACAACAGTGGGTCAAACCCACCATCGTACCAGAGCTCAGAGCAGATCATCACAAAGGGCTCGAGGGTGAGACTGAAAGTTGTGGGTGCGAGAAGTGAAGTAAACTCGATCTACGCTATCGGAAGTATCAAGGAAGATTACTTGGGTGTCATATGATAATAGAAGGGTGTTCCCTGTGGAGTGTCTTGCTGTGAGCACAGTTCCACAATTATATCTTTGTTTTGTTTTGTTTTGCTACGTACCCAGCACAGACCCACGAGGCTGTGTGGGTGTGTGCAGTGTAATTGTAACTGAGCTATAGAGTGCTAAGGGCCGATGCAATGCGCAATTTTCCATCACCAAATTCTACGTGTATATTATTAACCTTTATTAACATATGGAATGGAAGGTAGCCCTTCTGTCGGGTTAACGAACGCTAAGGATTATTGACAACACCACAATAGGTAAGTTGAGTCAAGAAACGACCCAACCAATATCGAAATAAAAGAAAAAAAAATCCACCATTTGGCGCTACAAAAAACGTGTTTTTCCTCGCTCTCACATCTGCTTTTGAGTACGAAATTTGCGTTTCATCACGTAATGCCCGCCGATATCTTTGTCATAGCCTTCACTTCCTGCCTTCCAACTGCCTTCATAGCGTCCACTTGCGATTGCGTCCAGGACGATTTTTGATTTCGAGAGATAGTAGTCATTCTCCATTTTGACGACACAGTTATGCCATGGTGTGGGAATATGCAACAAGTCCTCGCACGATGGCTCTTCTTTGCCGTCAAGGGATTTTACAGTTTTGCATTGCTCGGTGGAAATGAGTTTTATGCCAAACTTGGGTCCAGAATTCGTATGCGCGTGGATTGAAAATCGCATATGGTGTGGGAATATCAATTCTACCAAATTGGAATATGCGTCATTTCTCTTGATCATTTCGAAAGCCACTTTTGAGACTACCTTCTTAAAGTGCTTCCTAGAATAGTTTTTGAAATGAGCTAAATGAGAAAGATCTTCCATCATGAACCTCGAAAATCCCCTAAATAAATGTAGTCTGGGATGTCCGGGGATTAAAATTTGCTGTCTCAGTCTCCCATCATCAGTGTCGAACCCTTTCATCAGAATTTGTCTGCATAATTCCGAATCTCCACCAATTCTGGATCCCGTGTAGTGCGGAAGGTCAATTTCTTGAACCATGCCTTCATCAAATGCGGACATGGTTTCGCCAGTGAAAAAGAGTTCTTTTAACCCTACAAATCCAATGGCGTCAGTGCCTGGACTTACAATCTTTTGATACAGTTCGTGAAGGCTTTTGGTATAATCGTCCACAACATCATCATCCACCCCTATGCAATCGCTGAAAACATGACCGTCGCTCACAATCCATAATTTCATGCCAGGTGGGTAAAAATTTTGGACTTCCTCAGTTGCAGAAATCAATCTTCTCAACGCAAATTCTTCACCTTTGTCAGGAGCCGCCCCGTGAACCTTTTCAAAGTTTGAAGATTTACATGGAAATGCAGGAAGAATGCATTGGATGGTCAGATTGCGGTCAGTAAAATATTTCACTCTTTGAAGGAATTGGTCGCGACCTCCGGCTTCCCATTGGTCGTTTGAGGTAGTATTTTTCAAATTACGGGCAAAATAGTCCGTAAACTGTCCAGCATAATTTTCCCTGTTTGTGAAAATGAAACTGTGATCCAAACTCATCCGGGTTTGTTCCAAAATGTGAGCTACGAGCCAGTCGTTAAATTCGTTCTCATTCTCAATGGTTGAAATCAAGCCACGAACCTGTTCCTCTGTTTTTTTATGAAATTCAGTCACTTTGATTGCCGAACCACCAGTTTTAATAAATTTGCATGCTGGCTCGCACTTGATCAAGGCCTCTGTGACCCCGAGCCATCCAATTTTACGACTTTTAGCCGTCCTCAAATGATTAGAGAACTCGTCCCAATAGTCAGAAAATGTTGACCCTTGCTTGTCATGAATTGAATAAAGGCTGAATGATTCCCGGTCTCTTGTATACAGACAAAGGACCTTACTAAACGTTGACATATCATTAAGGCCATAAGCAAAAGCTGGATTTTCGCTCAGGGTCTCTTCGCTAGACTTTGACATCATTGGAAAGAAAAGGCAGTGCTGCGTTGAACGCAATTTTTTTGTCGTTTGGACTGTGAGGTCTGATCCATTCGCAAGGCTTTAAATAAGCTCGATACCAAGTGACTTATGTTTCACCCCAATTGGCTGTATGTCCCTTATTTGGGCGCCTTTGCAGCAAACCATAAAGTATTTTGTTGACCTTCTAAGGAATGAGGTCCATCACGGCTTTAATAAAAGCACGTCTCCTCCCTCCGGTAATTCTTTGTAATGATAGTGGTGTGGTGCCTGGAATTATCACCCGAAAAATTGCCAGCACTGACCGCTGCGGATTCTAAGACCTCCAGATAGTTGCTGCCTGAAAAGCGCGGAAGAGTGGTCCCGTTGCAATGACCTCTTCGAAGAGATGACATGACAGTGTTGTGGCTATTTTTGATGTTATTTTCGAGCTCCCTTGCCTTCGCTTTTCCAACTCTTCAAACAATTTATGATTCTGCAGTTACAAAAATAGTCTAGCTTTGAGAGCGGTATCTGAAGTTCTAGACATTAAAAAGCTGCCATTCGTCTAGTGAACATTGTGATAAAGTGCCCGGGCAGTGAAACTTATTCACCAACAAGTTCAAAAAAAATTGGAATTTAGAGGAGCCGTAGAGGAATTTTCACATCTTGTTCGATAATTAGGGATGGCTGTGGTCTCATTGCAACTATCCTTCTTGGTTGTTACATTTTCGAATGAACTAGACTACGCGTATTTGCAAAAATTGTTGCTGTACCATATTCGTTTCCGTCGCCATAAGCTTCCAAGTGTTGCATTCTTCAGAGCCTTTATTTGCGCATTGGTAGCGGATATATATAAGTGGATACCTTTGAGAGGTAGAAGTTGACTGCTTGGTGGCTACAAGTGAGTGCACTTTAACAACATGATGAGTGTTTACGTTTTAACTTTCATATTTGGACTCGTGACACTAGCTCTACTTAAGATCATTTACCCACCATGGAACTTTCCTAAAAATATTCCTACTATTCCATTCTATGTTACTTTTTTAACCACACTTTGGGATTTTGACCAAGAAGACATCTTCAATCTCTACCTCCGTGAACCGTTGGAGAAATATGGAGCCGTGAAACTTTATTTTGGCTCACGTTGGAATGTCGTAGTGTCAAGGCCCGAATTGCTTGCCCAGATGTTTAAAGACGAGGATACTTTCGCTAAGAGCGGTAATCACATAAAAATACCATATGGAGTCATTTCAGCTTATACTGGTGAGAATGTCATATCGGCCCATGGGGCCATTTGGAAAATATTTCGGCGAACAATAACCCCGGGCCTTCAGATCTTTGATCACCGGCCAATGGTCGAGCATGCTGACTTGTTCTGTTCCCTTATTTCTAAGCAATTGGCAAAAAATGTCACATTGTGCCCTAAAAGGACGCTTTCGCACCCACTTGCAACAAGCGATTTTGAAAGTCAGAGTACATCAGGTGAAGTAGTCATGCCTGAACTAATTCAACGACTGAGCCTCGCAAATATCTCCAAAGTAGCCCTTGGGCTTGATATCGGTACCCTCACAAGGGATAATTCGGACCTTCACGAACAGCTAAAAAATGTAAAGAGCAACATTTTCAAAGCACTGTACTTGAACTTTCCGATGCTAGATCTTTTGCCAATTCCGTCACGTAGGCGTGCAAGGAAATATGTGGAAGATTTTAGAAGAAGCCTCATGAAATCAGTGAAAGCGAATCTGGTCAACAACTATACTTTTGAGCAAACATCATTTGCTTCGTCCGACCTAATTCGTAGTTTCAACCGTGAAGAGATA
This sequence comes from Lachancea dasiensis, assembly GCA_900074725.1. Lineage (NCBI taxonomy): Eukaryota > Fungi > Ascomycota > Saccharomycetes > Saccharomycetales > Saccharomycetaceae > Lachancea > Lachancea dasiensis. The sequence continues at coordinate 1,331,144 of LT598457.1, forward strand.
TCTGAAAAGCAGCTTATTGATAACATTGTAATTATCATGGTGGCTGGCCATGAAAACCCACAGCTCTTGCTTACAAGTTGCTTTTACATGCTTGCCAAGCATAAATCCTGGCAAAGAAAGATCAGGGAAGAGGTCAGAGATTGTAATGTAGACAAGCTCGGCGAGCTTCCTCTTCTCAACAGTTTTATCTTTGAGTGTATCAGACTCTATCCTCCGCTGTCCCAACTCATAAATCGCTGCACTACAAGGAAGTGTGTTCTGGGCACTGACATAGTCTTACCTAAAGGAGCCTACGTGGGATACAATGTGATGTCAACAGGAAGGTATAAATCTGGATGGGGAGAAAGCGCTGATAATTTTATGCCCGAACGATGGGGAGCCAGTATTGACAAGATTATGAACGAGTGGAGACATAGAAAGAATACTTGCAATATGGGGGCATTTCACGGAGGACGTCGGGCCTGTCTTGGGGAAAAACTTGCTTTGCTAGAAGTACGTATTACCATGGCCACTGTTCTTCGAAGTTTTGAGTGGACTCTAGCCCCTGATTGGGCTGACAGGGTTACATCTGCCGGGCCTCTGTGTCCCTTAGGGCTGAAATTGATATTTAGCGAATTATGCACATCTGAATAAAGGCAAAGAACAGCTTAATAGTCAAATTATGGGTTACCTGTTATGTATCTCTGTTTGGTCAGCATGTGGTGAATGTAAGGTTACTCAATCGTAGACACTTGAGAAGCAACATCCAACGCGTAGTAAACTTGGTTCCAGAAGTAATCAAAATTCAGATCAAAACCCACAATGGTGCCCTCATTACTATCTTGACTATATTCTTTCATGACTGTCGTCTGCCCCAAATCAGGACTTCTTTCTTGAGTAATAGCCTTCAGATCAAACCGCCTGTAACAAAATCCAATCTCCTCCGGCTTTTTCATGTGGTAAAATTGCAACAGAGGAAATAATGTAAGAGGATCGTGAACCGGTGCCCCATTCTCAAAACCTTGAGCATGCTCATAACTAACGCCGAAGAATATGAATAAATCATAAAAGAGTTTCCGCAAATTCGAATGTCCATCAGAAAGGACCCTCTGCTCCACGAGCTTCGTGGCAATTGCCTTATGCGTCAAGTCCAATGGCACTAGAATGCACTTTCGAGAAAGATCTGGATCCTCCAAAACGAAGTTGGCAGCCTGAGGATCTATCCAAATATTGAACTCAGCGGTCTCGTTCTCGTTCCGATTTCCTACACAAATACCCCCGCCCATGATGCTGATGAACTTAATCTTGGATTTTAGGCAAGGTCTTTCCCGCAGTAATGTAGCTGTAGATGTGAGAGACCCGGTTGACACAATTGATATTGACCCGGGATAAGCTTCTATAGCGTCACTCATAGCTTGTATGTAGGTTTTCTCGGTGCTTAGAGGGGCCTTTGGGTCAGGTAATAATGTTGTACCATCCAGGCCCGAGTGGCCATGGATGTCTGGTGCATAGATGGCATCTCGAACCCATGGCTTTTGAGCACCAGCATAGACAGGTATCTGGTTGTGCTTATCCATGGCGGTGAGCAAGGATAGTGCATTGTAAGCTGTCTTCTCAGCCGCAGCATTTCCGTAAGAGGTACTTATTCCTAGCAGCTCAAATTCTGGTAGGAAGCAGGCCAGCAAGATAGCCACGGCATCATCGTGACCCGGATCGCAATCGAGCCAGATAGGAATCTTTAGCTTTGCTGCTATTTTATGATCTTGGGTCATTGGCAATTATGAATGATGGACTTGGGATAAAGATTAACGAACTATATCTTATCTTTGAACCGTATTTCGTCAATGGAGACCAAACTCGACAACGATGCCATCGGACTTCTTACCAGCAGCGGCGTCAGAATTAAATCAAGGCAATCGTTTAAAAGCCTGCTCGTCTGAGGTCAGCCGCTATAATTGTAAGGAAGGGTCTGAGGTGTCTTTTACCTTGAATGGTGCAAGGAAATTTTTACTGTGCATGGCAGTCTCTCGCGAAATGCCAAGCAACATAACTGTTGTAAGGTGAATCTTCGAATCGTGCGACATTTGTGTTTGTATGGGAAGAGGATCAAAGAATTGTTTTTTATGGGGGCGAATCTGGTTCATTAGTAGAAAGCTTACTAAATTTGTCTTGTAAGTCGGTCATAGTTATTGTAAGATAAGTAACTTGGGTCTAGAGAATTCTATTTAATTCTCCGTGATTATTTTAGACATCAGACCTGGTTCAGTTACCTGACCAAATGCCTGGTATTTATACCCGGTGACTCTGGTCAACACAATTATTAGTCACCCATTCTAGATCATTCTATAGCCCAAGGATAACGGCTTCAATACCATACAATGCCGATAACTTTTCAATCGTCAATCCCATTGGACAACAGTTGATCTCTTCGACTTGTCTTAGATGGTAACTCGATTTGGATGGCCTCTGTTACGTACCATCATTCTGTACCACTGTGTCACATATTCCCTGACGCTGATTATGCGATTAGGCGCACATCACCATCAGTTCCTGATAACTCACATTATTCCAAACACTTTTGCTACAATAGGAAAGAATTTTAAGCAACCATAGCGCATCATTAGCCAGGAGTGGTTTGGAAAGGTAGCGAAGTTGAAAAAAAACATGAATCTGGAACTGCTTTGAGGTCTTTTCTTTACCGGACTCTATGACCAATATTCCCCGCGTGATATGTTTTGAAGGGCCGATTGGTTAAACCTTTGGATGTACATAGCCATTACAATTACTGTGCAACTACATCACTTGTCCTTTTCTGGCAATGAGCATCTGATAAATTTGCGTGACGGAGTACGCCGCGTGAAACCGGAATGGTAGCTAATGTTCATATAGAGCACCATGCTGTGATCTTTATATTTCGGAGCTGAATGCCAGCCCTGAAGCAATTTAATGAGTTACGGAAGTTTTCGTACTTTAGGAACTCATTTGCGTAGCCCAGAAGCATTGCTAAAATGCTCAACGATTTAAACACAGTTTGGTGGATTCGCAGGAGTACAAAACTTTGTCAGAACCAACGGAAGTTATGGATGAGGTACGCTGTGGGACAGGGTGGTTTGATAGACTATATCAACACAGTGTCAGATTAGTACGAAGCGATACATGTGATGTCTGTAAAATAAGAACATAGAAGGTGCATAAAATCCAATGGGAATCAAGAGGAGTAGTAATCACACAGAGGTGCGCTGACCAGTCGTTCCAACATTTCGTTAGGAGCATATGTTGGATTTGCCAGCCCTGTCTTGGCTTGTATATTTGTAAACACTACACACCTTTTTCCTGTCGAAACGGTCAAGGAAGACATGACAAGTATCTCAGCGAACAACTAAAACTTTAAATTGTTTATCCCACGCAGCAGTCGCTCCGTCGCTCCTCGCACAACTGCTGAGCAGAGAAACTGTTAAAACGGTGTTTCTAAGCAGTTGTACCTAGGTTGCTAGTCAATCAAGTTTATGGACTTCTTCAAAGCGAGGAGTTAAGCAAACATTGAGTGTTCTTAAAAGGACCTCTACGATTCAACATATTGGTCTCCTTTATATAAATGCGATTGAGAAGAGGGAAGCGTAAGCGATAAGAAATCCTCGATGAGTTACTTGTAATATAGGGCAACGCACATCTAAAATTATCATATTGCATTGACGACGCCTCTATGATATTGTCTTCAGACTTGGAATGTGCTTCCCTGGGCTCACAAGAATACATTATGTCCCACAAGGACGAAACTGACGCAGATGACAATAAAGACGGGAGAGACGCCAACCGTATTACGGTTCCAGACGATGGCTACGGTTGGTTCGTAGTTGTGGCCCACTTCTTCTACAATTTCTCACAGTGGGGCGCCAACGCAGGGCATGCGGTATATCTAGCAGCGGCTACTAGCTGATCGCACTATATGCGTGATGTACCATGCTAGGCCATGTGGTTTTGTTTTCGATGTCCACTTTTACAGTATCTCTTGGCTATTCGCAGCACGGCTGTTCCATTGTCTCTTGCATGGTAAGTGTCGGCGCTCTATTATGAAGGCCGACAATTGGCTACATTACCGATATTAATGCGCCCGTTACCGTCAGCATCGTGGTACACTCTATTGTGTCAGTACTCTGCTTAGCCATGTGGATAACATGCAGTAATTTCGCAGCCGCATTGGTCTTTTCGTTGAATGTGGGATTGTTCATGGGTTCCATCTGGACGGTGTTATCGCCGATAGTGACTCGAGTAGTAGTAGACTTGACCAAAATGAGCGTCTGTTTGGGTATGAGATGGATATATCTCAGCGCTTACAGTACGATAGCACCCATCATCGGCCTGGAATTGCGAAAGTCATGCGCAACGTCGGACAATCATTACAGTGGGACCGCGGTATTTGCTGGACTGATGTACTTCGGCTCAGTATTGGCATTATGGCTTTTGAGAGGTTTCTTAGTGACCCGAGATCGGAGGGCCAGGAAGGCTCATATAAGCTTTGACGACGGAGAGCTTCATCTCAAATTCTCACGCCAGCAATGGTCAGCAGGACTTCTCGAGTTCCCCCAACTATTAAATACTCTATCTACTACACTATACGACAAAGCTCCTCAAGGCCATTTCCACGGCGTACCAGCTGGATATACTAATCTAGAGTTTGCAGAAACAGATTCTCTAAGGAAGAAACACATCATTGCCCTGTTCGACAGCCTTTCTGGTATGAGTTACGATGTCCGTTGATTCCCAAGGATACGCATACCAATAGTCAGGCACCTGTCTGGCAGCAATGTAGCGAGTCTTATCCTCCAACAATTCTGCTGGAAGATCCGCTTTCTTGGGCTTCAACTTGTCATGCAGAACAAAGATCCCGAACTTGGTCTTACGCTCTGGCTGAGCTTCCAAGTCAATTCCTTGCGCAGCTGCCTGATCCGCCGCGTCTTTCTCAAGTTCGCTAAGTGCATAATGCAAAGTCGTGCGCGTATCGTCCACTTCATCTACAATCAGTACATTCTTGCCGACGAGGTCCAACTTGCACTGTTCATAGTCAATCCATTGCGTTCTGTGCACAGTGACCCCTGGTTTTTCCTCCACCGAACCCACAGATTTGATATCTTCATAAAGCGACAATATAATGGCAAAAATTCTCACAGTTGGCACATTTGGCTCTTTTAAGAAAGTACGCAGTATTCTTGCTGGAATAAACCCACCACCGCCAATGGCTATAATCAAGTCGGGTTTGAATTGCTTGATCTTTTCTGCCGCCTCCTGGCAAAGTTGATGGACGTTGTTGTAACTGATATATTGCTTGTCAGAGCTCATTTGGAGAGTTCTGAATTGATGTCAAATGGTTGTCTCAATGATGTTCTCTTATCTTGCCAGGTGCTGCTGATGAGTTCACTTTACGGATATATACAATATATATATTTGTATATAAATGTATTTTTCATCTCAAATAATATCTGCCGATCGGAAATACCGAGATGACAGTATAATGATATCTATCCATCGACGGTCGAAATCGCTAAGCAACCTTAGCTTATACCTAGGATAGTTATTACACGCTTCTATTATAGTCGGGTTCTCTGTCTCTATATGCTAAAATGCCAAAAATGTTGAAAAAAAACTTCGCGTCCTTCATTCCACCTCGACGTCGCTGTACCCTTCCTCAACATCTGGGTTCATTTCGGGATCATCTTGGAAGTCGTGCTCTTCGGATTCCAAGCGGGACACACCATTTTGATCTACGTCAGAGTCGGGTGCGTCATCGTCTTCGTCTTCATCGTAGTCCATTTCGCCGTCTTCAATCAAGCCCGCATCGTCAAGCTCTTCGTTGTATTCCACCTCTTCTTCTTCTTCTTCTTCTTCTTCTTCGTCGTTACCTTCCATATATTCCTGGTCTAATAAGGCCTGGCCCTTAGATAAAGCATCCCTGGCGCGATAGGCTTCGAGCCGGTTTAATGAAAGATTTAGACGAGTTTCTAGTGTTTGTAGACGAGGCAAGGTTTCGGCCCTCTTCCGCAAAGTCGAATGCAGCGACGCCAGGCTCGACATTAGGTTAGGCATCCGCGCGAGGTATCCGCCGTGAATGATCAAACACCACTTCACCCATACGTTTAACGGACCTTGGCGATTAGTCTGTCTAGCAATACGTTCGGCCAACCTCTCCAGCAGCAAAACTGCTAGAGGAGGTTGCAACCGCCCTATGGTGCCTTTGATAATATTCTCATCGCGATTATTCAGTACGGTCTCCAGAAGAGAATGGTCGTGCGATTGCAATGCTTGCGATAAAACCACGGTAAGCGTGCCCGTGGTAGCTCTTTTTTTGGCTTTTCTTGAGTCTACGCGACCTCCTCCAATCGAAGACGAGGCTAGTTTATCAGCTAGAGAGTCCTGTTCCTCCGAACCTGTTCTTTCCAATTCGGCGATGGCCTCTTCGACGTGCTTGAAATTATCGCCAGAAGTGACAGTGGCATTGCCCTCTGCGTACGATTTGGCAGCTGCAACGTCTTCGCCATGCAGGGACCTCTTGGACTGAGCCGAGACTGCCGAGGGACGGGGCTTTGTTATAATGTGTGTGGCAGAAAATTGGGCCCATTGGTACTGATCGAAATATGGAATGCTTGCATTTTCAAGCCACATTAAGTTGATGGTGTCCGCATTGACAAAGGCGTTGATGGTCTGTACGGGCTCCTGCGTTTCTGGCCTTTGGATCTTGACATGACTCGAGGACTGTTTGGAAACAACCCTACGTCTCTTGTTGCTGGTATTGACCAGAGGGTCTGGGAAAATTTCGGTGCACCCATTCTCGGTAGTGGCCACCACGACAAGGTCCTGGAAGAAGGACACCTGCGTTATGTCGGCTTGTGCTACTAGCACGGATTTCGTGGCTCCGGTAGACAAATCGTATATGTTCAAAAATCTGTCGTTACTAGCACCTGTCAGGAAGCTAGAGGGATTCAGCAGCGCCAAGTGTGTTACCGCAGAGATGTGGCCCGGAAACGTCTTCACAACCTTCCGAGTAGCAATGTCCACGAGCGACACCGAGTGGGAAGCTAATAAAATGTGTGATTCGTCCACCACGCACAGCTTTTGCAAGTTTGCGCACCCCTCCACCTTGAACTGGCAGTCTAGGCTAAAGTCGGCCAACTTAAAGCGGTAGATCGTGTCTGCCTGATCGCAGCACCACATAAACTCCTCCTGTACTTTGAAATCCCGGATTGCATGCATGTTGCCCGTGGACATCTTGTAGACGACCTGGTTAGCCGCAGGGGCATACAGCCAGACTTCCCCGGAGTTGAGGCCCAGCCCGACAACTTGCGAGTCGCTGGAAGCCAGAGTGACCCATTCCAGACACGTCACACGCAGGCTGGAGTCCTCCATGTAGAGAAAGTTCTCGTTGGGCCTTCCGTTACCCTTGGATGCCGTTGTGGGCTCCACAGACACCCGCTGTTTATCCAGAGCGACCGTGACATACGCCAAAAATTGGCCACTTGAGTTGTACCGCGATAGAACCACTGGAGAGTCTCCCATAACCGCTTTTGGTGCCTCTTTTTCTTGTTCAACAGCAGCTCATCGCATGGTATTTTCTTATGTACCTGTAAAATTTTCCACTATTTACTACTGGCGCCAGGTGTCAGTAAAGATTGATAGTGATTTGGAAAATCATACAACAATGCTTGATACAGCACGAAAGACTCAGCTTCGCTATTGTCCTTTGCCAGCCATCTGCACGACGTTTGGAAGTTTTAAAGACGCCACCAAGGACTCCTCACTTTCGCGATTTGCAAATATATTATTTTTCTTGAATTGACTCTTGACCTAGTTTATAGCTCCTTTCTTTGGTCCAAAGAGACTGGAATCAAAACCAGCATTTCTACTCCAATTAAGCTCCCACCTATGCTCGCATTTAACAAGACATCTAAGCCTGGGGGCAGCTCTGACATTCCGCGTCGCAAGGTTGTTAACATTTTGTTATTTATCTCAATTTTTTCAGCCATTACCTAAGGAAAAAACATATATAAAGAGGGCATCGATATCCCAGTCAGTACACTCAAGATCTCCCAACCGCAAAGGCACTTATATTTGACTGTGTTTGTTGTTATGGGATTTGGAAAGCGACTCATGAACAGGAACTAAAGCAGGAAAACTAGAGATTCGATTATTAGAGGGGTACAGACTTAAATATTTCTACTACCACGACTCCACGTTCCACATACACACACATAATAAATACAATGGGAGAACAAGAAGATATATCGCTGCCTAAAGCTACGGTGCAGAAAATCATTTCAGAAGTACTGGAGAGCGATTTGACGTTCAGCAAGGAAGCCCGCGAGATCATCATCGAGTCCGGCATTGAGTTCATCATGATCCTGTCATCCATGGCGTCGGAGATGGCCGACAAAGAAGCCAAGAAAACGATCGCTCCCGACCACGTTATCAAGGCGCTACAGGAGCTGGAGTTCCACGACTTCATCCCTTATCTGGAGCAGATCCTTGTCGAACACAAGGAAACGCAGCGCATCAAAGAACGCCGCGACGCCAAATTCAAAAAATCAGGGCTCTCGGAGGAGGAGCTGCTTCGACAGCAGGAAGAGTTGTTCCGCCAGTCTCGGTCTCGGTTTCACCAAACAGGGTCCTCCGGGGGCGCAGATGGTGACCAGGCCGTTTCGGAGGACGCCGCGGGCGAGCTTTCGCCTTCCGAGTCTATAAAAGCAGAAGAAGATTAAAAGTTGGCTTAGCAAACAAAAGTTAATATTGTCAGTGCTGCCTGTGTGTAATTTATTGAATGTATCATCTCATTTCATTGTGCAGTCCAGGCTTCTTTGTGCCTTTGCGGTGTTGCTTATAAACAAAGAAAATATGGCACGAGGCCCGCGATTATAAAGCCACAGCTATTAAATATAAAGTCCGTCACTTCCATGCGCTAGTTTTGTGCTACAAACTCCATTATTGTTTTCAAAGTGTCCACTTTATCCTCGGATAGTGACCCCATAATCTGTTGGTAAAGCCCCGGGTTAGAGTTTTGTAATTGAGCAAACAAAGTATGCACTTGTTGAAAGCAATTGATGTCATCTAAGCATGATTCTTTGAAGTCGTCTTCGAATTCATCGAAAAACTCGGTACCATCATCCTGGAGAGCACTTTCGCCTAGATCGCCTCTGGACAAGGCATCTCTCTTTCTGATTGCCTCCGGAAGCGTGGCCGTCAGCGCGATGAGTTTGTCAGATAGTTGTGGCACGAAGCCATTGAGACAACTAGGTAGTTCGGGCAGGCTGAACAATGATATTATTGCCATTAGTTGAAGCTTTATTGTAAGCACACTGGTGAATTTGCAAGAAAACCACTTGCGCAGCATGTCAAGGGTGGCACCCTTTTCTTCACAAGCTTGCAATGTATCTAATGGTCTAACAAATAAACCAGCAAGGAAAATTTTCACGTACACAGAGTCATCAACTTCCAAGTCCTCATTGTCGTCACCAGCCAGTTTCAAAACGGTGGTGAACAGGGGAATCTCCTTCATTGCCAGAATGTAGAACAGCAGGATGCTCAATGAACTTTCGACATCAAAATCCACACCACTCTCCATGGCGTGAGAAAGAACTGTGAGAAATGCAGGCGCGTATGTTTGATCTGCTGGAAACCCGTAAGTGACAATCGTCTCGAAAAAAACTTGGAAACTTTCAAAATATTCCAAGGCATACGTCTGACATGAATCCATAACGTCATGCAGCATTTCCCAGATTTCGGGTGTGAACCTGTCAAACATGGCTTTAGAAGATAGAGCAAGCGAGTCCATCAAATCCACAGCCTCACTTAGGAACGTTATTTGTGCATTCACAATAATAAACTTGACAACTGGCATAATTTTGTCGATCAGGGAAACCTTATTCATGGACATCACCATCGTAGTCATCGTTTGTAGCAGCGCACTAGCCTGGATTTCCTGGTCTTGATCTGCTGTCGAGTAGTTACCATTGGAATTTTCAACAATGGCCTGCCCTAGCGTTATGAACTGCTCGGCCAGATTTGCAGCTAAGTCTTGAGCAAATGGCGTAAGCTCGTCCGCAAACCTCTCAACAAAAGCTTCCATCACTTCGGATAAAATGTCGATCTCAAATTCCTTGGATAATTTCAATAGCTTCTCCATAATCCCCGGCACTTGAGAAGAAATATGTTGATGAATAGATGGGTTAGATACAACCAGCGTCTTCAAAGCATCGGCAGCCTCAACTTGAATAGGCAGATGATCTGCATTCAAGAAGTTCAAATAAACAGCCTCGAAAATTTGAGATAACACATTCATATCTGAAAATTGTTGTTGATGAATGGCGATAGTTTCCAAGGCCCTCGCTATCAGAAAAGGATATTTGTCCTGTTTTAGTAAAGGCGTAACGAAATGCTCAAAAATGCTCTCTAACTCGTTGCGAACTGGCGAATCCTCCTCTGCTAAGAAGCTACAGAGGGAACTCAAGAGTCTTAACGCACCCTCTTCCTGGTAAGCGCTAGTGACATCACCCTTCGTAGCAAATTCGTTGAAAGCTTTGTTTATCAGCGGGAGAATTTTGCTCACCTCTTCAAATCTCCTGTGGCCCACCACAAAAATGAAATCAGTTGAAGCCACATCCGCTGTAGTCCCTTCCTTGTTTACATCAAAATAACGCCTAGTATACTCATCAGGATCATCTTCAAATAGTGCGACACTTTCCTCATTGGCAGATAGACACGGAAATATCACGTATGTGATAATTGATTCTAAATGTGGTTTGATTAACGACCATAGCGAGTCTGTGGTCATACATTTTTCCAGAAATTCTATCATGTAATAAAGCGAAGCCTCACTTAACCACAAAGAACCAGAACCCCATGCTTCAATAGTCTTGAAGTACTGACTTAGAATGGTTGGCACAACTTGTTCAAAGACGAAGTTCACATACTCCTGTGTGATGGTCTTCGTGGATCTAGAGTATTTGATCAAAAATCTCGAAAGGTTACCAAAAGCCCACTTGGTACATTTCACTCTCTTGTCCAACGACCTATCGGCTGCCTCTAGATTAAGCACTTCTTGCGGTAAAGGTTTGGAGCACAAGAAGAGATGCAACTGAATCCAGGACTGGAGCTTCTCGACATTGTTGAAATAACGCGGAAAATTGTTAAGACAGGCGTACTTAAAGCACTTCAAGATCAAGTACAGCAACTCGTTGGATCTGTAGTCATTTTCATTAACAAGCTGGGCGGCAATCCCCTCCACACTGGGGAAAACAGCCTCAACCACGCCGTCAATATACGACCTGCTTTCAGGCATGTCCCATCTGTGCTTGATGCAAACCTCAAACAACAAGAGAAGTCCCGGGTATACCAAAGCCGGCTTATTACTCGACAACAGCTCTTGGATCACACCGCTCAAGTCCCAAGTGCTGCTGTTGTCCAGTATTCCACGCACAGACTCTGTCAGATATGGCTTGATTTGCATATTATCCGCATTTGCTATCAAGCTCTGCACAACGTTTTCCTTTATGGCATTTTGTTCGTCCGGGACAATTGCGTCATCTCTTTTGCTTGACCAGCACCGCTGAATCTTGTTTTTCATATATATAGCGCAAGAAATGCGCACATTTAGCGGAATTGATGAATCGGTAGCTGCACTAAGCAGAAAGGAAGTGAACCCCGGCTCCTTCTGCATGTGAAATAATTGTTGTTCGGCCTGTTTGATTACCATGGCGTCAGCAGCCATGGTACGGCTAAATGCCTCCAAAATCGCCTGTTGATCTAGCATCTCAAAAAACTGGAAGGCCCAGGAGTTACAAACCCTACCTTATCAACTGACTGAATTTGTTAATTCTACCTTAATGTTGAAAGCTATGCTAGTAGACCTATTAAGCAGTCCAAAAATTTTTCAATATGAGAATTGAAGCTCATCGCTCCAATCGTATGATGAGATCTCAATTTTCTATATACTGGATATGGCTAACTCATCGCCTGGCCAAAGGCTTCAACATACAGGTGAAGTGAAGTTGTCGAAGAGGTCTGTGCAAATTAAAGCAGCTGGGCTCTTATGATTGATTCTGTTCATCAATTGGGACTTCTTTCGCTTGTTTATTTTTGAATATCAATTCCTGTCGCTTTTAGTTGCAAAAGTGTCGCCTCAATCGGTGCCTGACAAACTTTAACTTATAGGGTATTCGCATTTCTGGTGAGTTTTGCACCAATCGAGATGAATTTTAAAACAGTCCACATTCTGAGCTACTTGGTGGGCCTCTTCTTCGCGCTCGAGCCATCGTATATCCACCCGGATGAGCATTTTCAAAGCATGGAAATCCTGGCTCACCGAATCCTCGGAACTAGGGGTACAATTCCTTGGGAGTTTGAACCTGAACATGCAGCGCGAAGCTTCGTGCCCCTATATGTCGTATATGGACCGGCCTTTTATTTCTTTCGAATGTTTTGGGGCACCTCTGCGAGCTCAGGAATCGCATTGATGTATCTCGTGCGCTTGCAAAATTATGTGGTTTTTACATGCATCTACAAGCTGGCCTTACAATTTTTGCTGCGGTCCAAATTGGACCGGGCCAAAGCGAATTTCTACATTTCCACCTCCTATATTGCCTGGACCTACCAGACGCACTCGTTCTCTAATTCGATGGAAACCTGTGTTCTTCTCACCGTGCTATCGTTATTTCAGGTTTTGACGCTGGACTCCCGAAATCCGAAGTACAACCACTATAAGACATCTATCTTTATGGCCATTGCCATAGCGTTCGGCTTGTTCAACCGAATCACATTTGCTGGCTTTATCGCACTTCCAGCACTGCTACCATTCTACAAATTTTACATGGGTCATTTAAGGTCGCTTTTGGTCTTCATAACTGCTTTTTCCTTGTCTTGCATGGCTTTCATTTACATCGATACGAAGTTATATGGAACTTCTCGTTGGTCTGTGACTCCACTTAACAACTTGAGATACAACTTGAATGCTTCCAACTTGGCGTTGCATGGAATTCACTCCCGATACACACATCTATTTGTTAATTTGCCACAAATGGTCGGCCCGCTTGTAATATATTTCGTTGCGATCAAACAAAAGGTTACTATGCCGTTTTTGTCATGCATCTCCGGTCTTCTAATACTATCACTGTTCCAGCATCAAGAGCTACGGTTTTTAGTTCCATTAATGCCTCTCTTTTGTTCTTCGATAGACCTTTCAAAGTACAGAAACGCTCTCGTTACAAAATATGTCACAGTTGTGTGGCTTGCCTTCAATGCAATATTTGGACTCTTCATGGGATCCTTACACCAGAGGGGAGTTATCACTGCCATCCAAAACATGACGAAAGAGGAAGGTCCAGTAGGGGTTGATATTTGGTGGAAAACATACTCACCACCTACATGGCTATATGCTAATAGAGACCTGATTGTATCAACCACCAATATAGAGGGAGATCTCGAGAGTTTAGACTTGGTTGATTTTACTATAACTAAGGACCATGTTGTCGATTTGAAAGGATGTGATTATGATTTATTTGAATCTGCGATTTTAGGGTTTTTGAAATCCGAACCCACAAGCATTCGCCTTATAATTCCAAAATCCACAAATAAGTTTTTAACCGAGTTTAAGAACAGCCATTCCGAAATTGATATTCAAACTAAGTGGGAAACGTATTTTAATATAGATATGGATCACCTGGATTTCTCCGATCTATCTACTCTTACACCAGGCATAACGATGTATGCGATCAGTATGCTATAGAACTGGTAGTGATGAAGTGGTGTCTGCAATGCTTAGTATGATTTAATGTACATAATGGAAGCGGTAATCTGCTGGTAATTCCCGATTCATTTTCTTATTTGTAAAACTCGAATTTGTCCACATCACTGCTGGACTTGACCTGAGATGCATATGCTTCATCCAGATCACTTTGCAGAATAACATATCTGTTTTTCCTAACAGCGCGCAGACCGGCTTCTTGCATGATGGCAGCAATCAAGGCACCAGAAAGAGGATCGTTTCTGATAATTAGAGAGTCCAAATCGACCTCCGGTGCAAGAGACATCTTGGCCGCAACCGTACCAAATATCAAACGGCGTTCACGTCTATCCCTGAGCGAAGGGAACTCAATTTTTCTGTCCAATCTTCCCGGCCTCAGCAAAGCTGGATCTAAAGTATCTGCTCTATTCGTCGCCATGATAACCTTAACATTTACACTCTGGTCGAACCCATCCATTTGGGTCAAAAGTTCGATCAAAATACGTTGCACTTCACGGTCAGAGCCAGTCTGCGCATCGAAACGCTTTGTTGCAATCGAGTCGACCTCGTCAATGAATATGATAGAAGGGGCGTTTTCCCTAGCTAGTCTGAAAACGTCACGGACCATCCGGGGGCCCTCACCCAAATATTTGTGAACGAACTCCGAACCATTGACTCTGATGAATGCTGCCTTTGTGCTGTTAGCTACAGCCTTTACCAACATTGTTTTACCAGTGCCCGGAGGACCATAGAGGAGTACACCTCTTGGTGGGTCGATACCAATTTGTTGATACAAATCTGCTTGGACTAAGGGTAGTTCCACAGCTTCCCTGATCTCCTGTTTCTGCATATCCAATCCACCAACATCTGCGTACGTGACGTCGGGCTTTTCGTTGGCACCCATAATGGATATGCTGGAGTCGGAATCGGGTGGTAGAATATCCACCAAAGCGTTTGAATGGCGATGCAATGCTACAGAAGTGGAGGGCTTGAGTAGTTCACGATCCAGAGTTGAAAGAATCTTCACAACATAGCTCATGCCAGTAGTACTGGAAACAATCCCAGTATTCTCATCAATTGGCTCCAAAAATTGGCCAATAACCAAGGGTACAGATTGAATGCGCTTCACTTCTTCTTGCGCTCTCAACAGTTCTCTTTTCAAATGGCGTTGTTCGTCCTTAATATACTCTTCCTGCAAATTCAAAAGCTCCAACTCTTTTTCCAACTTTTTCAGCTTCAAATAATGGTCCGAAGTTCCATTGCTTGTGGCATTAGCACTACTGTTCAGTTGCGCAACTAGCGACCCATAAGATCCGTTGGCAATGTTCTCGTTGAGCCCTGAAACGGGCGTACTCAAGATACCCAGTTCCTCCATAATGCGTGTAATAGTATCTAGAAGATCTCAACAACTCTTCGATGGAGAAATGGAAGCCAACTGTTAACCTGCACCTTTACTCTTTTTAAAGGTTCAAGTACCTAGTTTTGCCACCGAATTCCTGAAATCAATAATGAATTGTTAAGCACTTTGAACGGTTGTGTCACAGTAACCAGGATGCCATAAAACCTAGCGAGCCAAAAAGCATACCATAGGCGTAGAATTCGGAAACCGTGAAAGTCGTAGTTGCAGTAGAAGGTGATTGAAATGCTTTCCGATGCATACTGTAGACTTTTTGTAGAAATATTTGAGCCCACATAAATAGATTATCGAAGGAGTGACTCAAAAAATGAAATCCCTTCAATTGATGTTCAGAGAGACTCCTAGTTGGGATTTTCAAATCGTTTTCTATAACTTTAGTTGTTGAAGAGCCCTCGATAGTCTCTTGACTTGAGTTTTTAGCTTGCATACCTCTTTGGTCCAATGTTGTAGAGATCTGATCCGACATTTCCGTCAATCGGGAGCTCTGTAGAGAGGCCTGTTCGTCGAGAGCTTTCTTCACCTTGTCTTCAAAATTTCCCACTAGCCTGCGTCTCTTCCATGGTTCCAATAAAAGTTGGAACACCAGAAACAAGAAAATATTCATCCCCATTAATATGAAGGTTCCCCAAGTAGAGGTTCGACGAATTTTATCAGACCATATTTGTTCTTCATGATACCTGGTCAGAATAGCCCTATAAAGCCCATCAGAGAGCTGTTCTTCCCGAGCCTCCGCCTCCTGTAGTCTCTTTTTGGCATCTTCTTCGCGCTTCACGTTAAGACTGTCGTCCTTGTACAAAAGCGTGAATCGATCAAGATCTTGGGCAGTCCACGAATGCTTACGTTGCAATAAATCATTAACTTCGACTTGTGATCTGGCACGAACGTCAATCGCATCGTTGTACTGCACCTTTGAAGACTTTACCTGTCCTTTGGCAGCTTCTAGTTGCACCTCCATCATTTCAATACTCGTACGCAGTTTCTGAATGCTGGAATATCCGGTAACATCGTTTAACGCTCGAGTGGCTGTAAAAATGGTTTCTTGCAAGGAATCAAAATATAACTCTAATTTCTTGGCCCAGCGCCTTCTGTAGCGTTCTCGTTCCGAAGGGAGCCCCTCAATTCTTCCCCTAGTCTCCATATCCGTGTCAAACTGTAAACGACTGTCCTTCTCGGCCTGTTCAGCCATGGCAAGCTTTCGATTTGCTTCCTGGATGGCAACCTTGGCTTTATCTGCATGTTTTCGGAATTGTGTCGAGTAGTGCTTCAGTTTAGTCCGTGAATCAGACCACTTAACCCGTAATGCAGCCCAATATGGATCAAATAGCTTATCTCGCGGCTTATTTGGCAGTTCTTTACTGGGTTCATTGTTAAAGCCATTGGAACCGCTGTAGCATCGAGTGACCACAATGGGATACAAAGAATGATGAAAAAAGCTATGCTTCGAAAGTTTACTAGCATGGAGAAATACCCGCCTTTCTATCATCGGCTCTATTATTTGGCCGTGTCCGTTCGATGTTTAAAGAGCTCATCTCATCTAATGACAATTTCATAAGACGACATAACAATAGTTAAACATATCTAGCAATTGGATATGGTTGGATTTTCGGTTAGTCTGAAGGGCCAAAAAGCTGGTCAGAAAGGTAGTGTCGTTGACAAGAGGAAGAAGAGATCTAATGTGTTCAACGAGACAGATTTAGGCGAGACCAAGAAGTCCAGGATACGAGTGACGCATGTGGGTGGGTATCAAGAACAAACGAGGCAAGAGCTTGTAATCAAGCCTGAAGGCAATAAGAAAGTCTCGCAAAATAACTTGGCGGATGAAGAAATCCCAGAAACCCAGTTGAAGTTTGGCTTAAACGCAGGGAGAGAAGTGCCACAGGCCGAGCACCAAAAACCTGACAGTCTGTTCATAGACAATAAACACAACTTTCGGGATACACTGGACCAGCCAGAGATAACGGAGCAAGAGGAATATGAAGCTGTTCCGATCGAGGAATTTGGGGATGCTTTGTTACGGGGCATGGGCTGGAATGGGACGGATCGTGAATCGAAAGATCCTTCTGGCGAAAAAAAAGCGGTTCAGTTCCGTCCTGCTCTCCTAGGACTTGGTGCAAAAGCCGTTCAAAGCACGCATGTTGATCAAGCAACGCAATCGCGCCCATTTTTGCCAGTGAAAAAAATCGACAAGCACACCGGCAAGCATCTATGACAAATAAAGTTGTCAGCTACTTTTTTGTCGGAAGGAAAGTAGTACTTACATAGCATTAAATCATCATCATATTCATTACTCATCGAAGTCATCGTAAACAGTCAAGATAAAGTATATCACACCATGGCGCCAAGACCTAAAATTATTAACTGAGAGGCTACCGTGGTGCCCCAGACTTTGACCCAGTCGCTTTTCTTTTTGTGCTCCCATTCTTCAACCATCCTCATGAGGTCCACATGGATTTCCGTACTCAGAGTATCGTAAAAACCAGTTTCTTTGAAGAGAGCAAGGCCCTGTAGCTCATCAATGTTCTTGACTATTCTGGACCTTAGTAGTATTTCATTATTATTGTGTTTAGGTTGATCATGGTATTTTATAATCTCCTGGCTTGGACGTTCGGAATCTTCATACTCAGGCCATTTTGCGGTCGTTGGGATAACCGTTGTGTCAGGATAGGACCTGCTTTTCTTAATTGAGATGTTTGACATGCTATCCCAAGCAGAGTTGGAATTTTGAATGTTCATAAAGGAATGAAAAAGGCCCCTCTGAGTGTTGATAAAGGCTATTATTGGTCTCAGCTCTTCCAGAGTTGCTATGGTATCCCCGTTCGCCAAACGAGGCTCTTCTGAAGGGTAACGTGCGGTCAAGTCCTTGAACTTGAATTTAAGATCCATCACAATGTACTTGTTTTCTTCGTCGCATTGGAGACCTTGCTCTTCTGGAATTTCAGGCAGCATCAAGTCCGCAATAATATCCACTTGACCATCTTCCATCCAGTTGAAAGCATTGCTCTTGTCTAGTCCCAAGTCTTTTATGCAAATCTCGTCCAACCTTAGCCTGGTGATGCGTTTCCAAGGGGAAAGGTCATGTTCGAAATCCTGTAAATACGCTAGTTTGTGCTGTCTCTTGTGGATGCTAAATAATGAATGGTTGACAGCACCAGTCACAACGTTGGCGTTGAAAAAATCTATCAAAGCCCATCTCAGTCTAAACTGGGGTAAATCCATGTTGTAAATGGAAACGCGATATTGCTGGTTGATCCCTTTGTCCAGAACGTTTATGCGAGAATCGCGAACCTTGACTCTTTGTAAATGATATTTTTGGTTTGAAAACCAAGAGACTAGTTTTTTATGGCGCGGATCGTCACCCACCGTCACATCGCCTTTCATGCCGTAAACAGAAAGATCGCTGATTAGCCCTTCGCCGCGAAACCACTTCCTAAACGAAAGTGTGATGTCAATTTGGTTAAAATTTAGCACAAAACTGAAGTCGGGTTCATCGCTGGAACTCGTAGCTGGGTTGGGCGTGCTCTTGATTTCCACTTGCTTGAAACTGATACACCCGCGTTTCCATTCGGGCACCAGGGCGTCTTGGAAGCAAACGTCAACGCCCTCGATGTATTCGTTGATCATTTTGCCCACCATCTGTCCCACCATTTCTTTGGCAAAGACTGTGTTAAACGTAAACAGCACCAGAGACACAAAAGTCGTGGTTCCCAAAACGACCCAAACTATCTGAGATATAACAAGCCACGAAAAGAGCGTGCTTATCTCATCCGTGCTAAAGGGGCGGTTGCCCCGAATCAAAACCCATTTGGTTTTAATCTTGAAGCGCTCGTAAAAATTTGTGGCCTCCGACAAAATCTTCTGCTTGCTGAGTCGTTGCTGATTCTTCTGCAAGAGTATATTTTGGGTATGCAAGAAGTCTGTATTTTTGGAAAGCTCATCCATGTGCTGTTTCCGTTGTTCTTGGTTCCATAGTGGCCGGTTGTGGCCGAAAAAGGCCAAGGACGATGCTATGTCATGTAGCTTATATAGACTATGAGGGGACCTCCTCAAAGCCAAAGAAGATGATCGTGAACAAAGCCGCGAAGCACATCTGAAGGGAAGCATTCAACCACGAAGCAGAGGATATTGGAAGTAGATGTTCGCTTAGTTTGGTTCAAGTCAAGTTGTGCCTTTTGAGCTTTTTCATTTCACAAATGTTTAAAGACCAAGCAAAAAAAATGATATACGGGCCAAGTAGAGGATCGATTCTCTCCAGTTACCTCGGATATAGAAACGACCAGATGACACAGCATGTAAATTCTCCAAGCAGAAGACCATTGTTTGTACAAGTTTGTTGTTCAATTGATGTCCATTTTTTGCGAGGCTTTGAAGCTCTGAAGGCCACTTAAGTTGATACACACTCGAAATGTGGAGAAATACCAACGCCACCATCAACGTGGATAAAAGCTGTACCCGAAAATTGCCAGAAATCACTTGCCAAAACTCGTTGGTACATGCACATGGTGGTGGATGACGTTTAGCCGATCACGATTGGAGCTCTGCGGGGGTGCTACATGAATTCCGAAAACCATACAGGCAAGAACAGCAATTTCGACAAAGTAAGAACTTCCATTCCTACTACAAACCTCACACTTTCGCTCCTATGAGTGCAGTTTCTGACAACTCTGTCATCGGCGTCATTCACTCGTTTATTGATCTGTTCCTCTTGTCAAATCTCTACTCGCAAGTTACCCGTTGGTTGTCTGAAAAATTTTAGTGCGATGAGCTTGAGATGCGATGAGCTGAATCCATAAACCTTCGTAAGATACAGAGGAATCCAAACGGCCAAATACATATTCATGGTTGCACCAACCGCTGTGAAAAAGGTCGCTGTAGATCTGGGAGGATCGGAAAATGATACTGCGGGGGTTTCGCGAGTTTTGGGTGGAAACCCTATGCACAAGGTAGGAAGTGACGATGAAGACGACGACGAAGTACTGGTAGAGGACCAAGATATGCAGGACTCGGAGCCCCAAGGCGAAGAGAATGGGGAGAAAAAAGACAGGTCTGCAAAGGGGGTGGTGCTAGACGAAGAAGGTAAACCTAGGTTTGCATCTGCTGCTCAGGCTACGGAGACCAAGGCAAAGCTAGAGTCGCGGAAAGTTCCTGTGCCGCCTCATAGAATGACGCCTCTGAGAAATAACTGGACCAAGATCTACCCTCCTCTGGTGGACCACTTGAAGCTCCAAGTGCGCATGAACCTAAAGACCAAGACCGTGGAGCTCAGGACGCATCCTAAACACACCACGGACCCTGGAGCTTTGCAAAAGGGCGCCGATTTCATCAAGGCTTTCACGCTCGGCTTCGACCTCGACGACGCCATCGCGTTGCTGAGACTAGACGATCTGTACATCGAGACCTTCGAAGTCAAAGACGTGAAAACGCTGAACGGCGACCATCTTTCACGTGCCATTGGTAGAATCGCCGGGAAAGACGGTAAAACCAAATTTGCCATTGAGAACGCCACTCGTACGCGTATCGTCCTGGCAGACTCCAAAATTCACATCCTAGGGGGCTTCACCCACATTCGCATGGCCCGTGAATCAGTTGTGAGTCTTATCCTCGGTTCACCTCCGGGCAAAGTGTACGGAAATCTGCGTACCGTTGCTTCAAGACTAAAAGAACGCTACTGATATGCACAGCAGCGTAGCGGCGATAGCAGACACACGATAATAACAAATATATGTACAATAGCTATATCGATGTAGCACCAACATCTGGAGGTTGAGATGGCTCAGGTCTCTCTGAACGAAGTTTAAGAACCAATTAGGCCCAAGTTTTGGCGTTTAGTACAAGTATTAGCAGACCAAGTGTTTAGGTCGCTAATCCTCCAATTGAAGGTGCTGTGCCCTTCCTTATGACTTCACCAACCTCTAGAAAAACTGTACGATTGGCATCTTTGTTAAGCGGAAACAAGATCGTGAAGACGGAAGGTACTGGAAATTTTGATAAACCCGATGTTTCTGCGGACGATTTCTTGGATGGCATTGAGGATTATTCCACGATTCCGGCTGCAGACGACGATTCTTACGTCAGTGATACCAATTTGAATGATTGTGAGGTCGTACACGATCCGAAGACGCCCAAAATATCGTTGAAAGATGTTCTAACGGGTAAAGTAAACAAAGCTAGCAAGCCGGTAAAGAATTCCGGAAACGACGCGGTGATAGAGGACCTGGAAGTGCTACATGTTAACGATGATCAAGAGAAAAACAGAGAAGCGCACGAGCGTATTATGTCGGCCCTTGGGAGCGCTAAGAAAACTAATGTCAGGAACCTTTTTGGCAACTTTAAGAAGAGGCCCCGCGGTGCGGATAGCAACGAGCCAAAACAGGATATCCTAGTTAATGAACCTTTGAAACGAATGCATGATATTTCAACTTTACAGGAAGTGGTACTTCCCTTCCCACTTCAACAACATGTAACAGGTCCTTTGGAAGAAATTCCTCGGCGGCCTCTATCACTTCCCAGAAAAACGACAAATGTTGGGTCGGGCGAGGATGTGCTGGACTCCAAGGAATACAGCTCGCTCATTAATTTGGTCGAAAATCCACAAGATTCATTTCATGAACGGCCTGTTATCAACAGAACATTCAACGACTCTCTTTGGACTCAAGAGTTTGCACCAGATAAGCTAGCTGACGTTATATTAGAAGAACGCTTGAAGTCGGGCGTAGATTCTTGGCTTAGAGACGCGTTTGAAAGACTGCGAAAAAAAACCACTCGAGAGAAGCTTTTGAAAAAGAAAACTGACGCGGACGACTTGGGCTGGTTTGTTGTCGAGGACGATGTTGACGAAACAGATAATCAGCAGGAAGAATTTGTTCCGCTTATGATTCTATTTGGAAATGCGGTTGGGAAAAATACCTTAGTAAAGACTATAGTCAACGAAATGTCGGGTCAAGTGTTTGAAGTCAATAGTTCGAGCAACAGAAGCAAAAAAGACATTATAGATAACGTGTTGGAATTTTCGACGACTCACTATGTGAAAGAAAAAGGGTCCAGGGGCATCATTCTTTTTAGTGATGTCGATGTTCTCTTCAGAGAACGCGATAAGTTGTTTTGGGCAACTTTAGAAAGACTTCTGCTGGCATCGAGAAGACCTGTGGTATTGATATGTCGAGACATCAATTTTGTTCCTCTCAACCTTATTCAAGTAGCTGAAGAGGAAAAATCGCTATTTCATGCCAATCAAATCGATAGACAAAATGCCGTGATGCAAATAGAGCGGCTTTTGAACTCTAAGGAAATTAAGTTTGCACCCGATTACGCGGAGAGTTTATTACATCACCACAATAACGACATAAGAAAATGTTTTATGGCGCTTCAGTGGCACGCTGTTACTGGCACAATACGTGCCGATGATCAAGTGACCGAGGCATACGCTGCTTCTCATGAAACGGACTTGGCATCAGCACTTATCAATTCATGCCTTCGTTCGGATGCCGATTTGATAGAGAGCAGTCTCAAATGGAGGTCCAACTTTCATGACGAAAAAGACCATACCTTGAACTGTGCAATTCACTCGAAAGAGTTCACATCACTCTCAGATGAGGAGAGGCTTGCATTCGACTATATGGTCGACTATAAATACCATTTGCATGACTGCTTGAGACATCCACTGCTGCCCTTCGAATTGAACGTAGGTGGCTACCTGTCCGACCTTGTTCTCAGCCCATACGCAAAGGAACAGAATTCAAAGAAAATTATAGAAAAAGCCACTCAAGAGGTCGCTTCGTATTTGAGCAGCCGCGTTCCGGACAGTATTTTATTAAGCAGCCAGCAATATGCTTCCACTAGGATGACAAGAAATTCTCGTAAGGTAAAGGAGATCCTGGATCGCTTCTCTGATGATGGCGCGCAAAATTTGTCGCCATATGACGAGGTCTTTATGTTCCTCACATCCGTTTCCACTCGTCGTCAAATGAGCCAGGAGATTATACCGTTTTTGTGTGAAGTTGCCAAAAATGATAGAGATGTGAAAGAAAAGAATAAGCGCATATTTGAAACCGCGATGCATGGCGCTCAACCAGGATCCGGCAAAGAAGTTGTCAAGGTACTACTCCAAAATCACGCATTTCACCCTATATGGTTCAACGGAGAACCTGACCCTTTGCTGGAGGCCTGGCAAATAAAGATAGACGCCGGGACTAATGAATAATGACCAATTCGTATACTACATAATAGCAAGTCGCGAACTTAATCGCCCGCCTTTGAAATTTGTAAGCGCACGATGCCTCATGTCAATGGCCTGAAGGGAACGCCATGCTTCTTCTATGTGCTTAGGCTTCAATGGATTCACCACGTTATCAGGCCCATCAAACAAACGCTTCTTGCGCTCTCGTAACGTCTCGACAATAAGATCTTGCTGTAATTTTTGAGATTTGTCTCTCTTGGTTTGCAGAAGTTCCTCGCGCTTCTTGAATTTAAGAGCAGTTTCCGTCAGAGAGCAAACGATTTCAAAAGTCAAAAACCCAAGAATATCTATCACGTCGTCGTGGGGTTTACTCTCGGTAAGTTGCGTGATGCCGGACCAGTCTTTAAATCTCTTTCCCTTCCTGAAAGTGAAACTCGCCTGACGACAGTCGGACCAATGCACGTACTCTTCTTTCGTCATATCCCGGGTTCTGTCGTCGGCCATTTTGAGTCGTTTCAGGGTAGCAACATTGGCTTCTCGTTCATCCTCATCCAAATCGTCAGCGTCCTCATTATTCTCTAGCGGTTGTTCGTTGAACATAAACTGCAGCTCCCAAGGAAGCTTGATCTGTGACTTCTTAACTTTCATCATGTTTCCGCCATCCTTGTCGCCCTTCTTGTCGTCGTCTTCCACGCCAGCTTCGGCACCGTCTGCTCCTCCCCCGGGATTACCTGCTGCTGCTGCATTGGCATCTTGGTCTTTGGCATTCTTTCGTAAATCTTTCCACGATAGATATGTTCGGAGCCTGTTGACCTTGGCTTTGTCGTGACGAATCAGAAAGATCACATCCTCGGGCATAATGCTTTTGCTTCCTCGCGAATGTGCCGTCTTGGTCGATTGCAACAATATTTCGATTACTTGCCCCCGTACAATATCCTCTATCAAACAAGTTGTTTCCACAGGTGGATCGTTATTTTCGCCAGAAACGAACATCATTTGTTGAATCTCAACACGATATTTGTATTTATCCATGGTGGGCAAGGACTATTCTTCTATTGACAGGTCTGGCTATATACAGAAGTCCTCTTCGTAAACTCACACAGTTAGCCTTATTTGAAATATGTTACACCGTCGTTTGCTGGCTAATCGGCCGCTCTGTTATTTTCGTCCTGTTCTAACAGTTCCCTACTCTTAACAATTAGCATTGAAATTTCAACTTATATTAGAATATCAAAATGGACAGTAATGCGCTTGCAACCTGGGCAAACCCAATATTCAATCCGCCCGCCTAATGCCATCAACAGAAGAAGTCATCGAAAATACAGAGTCAATTGCTTTTGAAGAACCAGCGAGCTCCCATGTCTTTAATCTAGATGGTTTTCTTTCACCAGACGGTCAATCATCCGCCCTACTGATATTGAATCAACAGATTCTGATAGCGGGAGTGTTCGAGAAACTTTGGAGGAACTACCACCTACACGTATGTGCAGATGGAGGCGCTAATCGGTTATACGAGTACTTCGAGGGCAAAGAGGAATCACGTCTGAGCTTTATACCCAACTATATCATTGGTGACATGGACTCCATTCGGGACGAAGTCCTGCACTTTTATTTAGAGCACGGAGCTATTGTTGTAAGCCAGTCATGGCAGAACTCAACGGATTTTATGAAGAGTCTGCAGCTCATTTTCCTTCATTTTCACTATCCAGAACTACAAAGGATGCTTAAGACCAATGACTTTGCCCATAATTATGGTATCGATGACTGTCACGGCATCGAAACAATGTACAATAAAGAGCGAGCAAGCTGTACGATGCACGATATCGATCTTCTAGTACTCAACGCAATTGATGGGCGCTTCGACCAAACGGTACACTCTATTTCGCAGTTGTATTCCGCTTCCAAGACTGATCCGTATTATAGAATGTATTTTTTGACCGCAACCGACCTAATTATGCTTATACCTACTGGCGGTGCTCTGATCAGGTACAGTAAAGAGTTTAAAGCCAATTGCATTAAGAACTGTGGTCTTTTACCCCTGGGGGGTCCGACGACCATTAACCGCACCAAAGGCCTTAAGTGGGATGTTCTCAATTGGAAAACGAGTATATTTGATGGCAAGGTTAGTAGTAACAATAGATTCTCCGGTGAGACCTGCTGTTTTTTTGACGTTCAAGACCCGATTGTTTTAAGCATCGAAGTAGTGCTGAGCAAGATAAGTAGCTTCATATGAAAGCGGAAGAGAAGATTGTGAAAAGCTGAAAGATACTCAGATATAAATTCAGTTGATTTCAGTTAAAACGGAAAGGGATCATCAAAGGGCCAGAAAGACCACAACGGAGAGCAAAATGTTCTAGGGCTGCCATTGGGTCTATTTAGTGTGTACGGCCTAGGAACTTACGGCATCACTTACCGTGGCTCGAAGACATCAGTTCGTGTAAAGGGTTTTGTAGAGCGCAGGTAACAGCCGATGTGCAAGGCTTAAAGGTTCTGAAAGGTTCCTCAGGATATCCACAGAAATTGTTACGGAAGAGAAAAGATTACAGGGAGTTTTCTAAGCTCTTCCAGAATGTCGTGATTGATTTTCACAAGCATCGATATACGAATGAACGATCTTTATTACCCACTGATGCCAATTCCTCGTTTGCGCAGATTCCTTTTACGTGCGTTGTCATCAATTGTACTGATCCATGGGCCTCCTTTAAATAATTTAGCGTAACGTCATACTGAAATATGTAGTTCGAGTCTGCCTGAGTGAGACTATTGTGTATCAACATACGCTATCTCTCGGGTGTCATCAGAGAAAAGCTTGCTGAACTCGTGGTTCATGTCGTCAATCGAAATTACCCTTACACAAATATTAGAGATTTGAGACTCGACCCAGTCCTTCGGAATCACTGGAAGTATAACTCGATCCATTCGGTGGATCAAATTGTGGATACCCATACTAAAGTTCAAGTTGGACAGGAAACAGAGCTCCCCTCGATGATATACCATGTGTCGTAAAGTCGGCTCGGGATGCATCGGGTCATATTCGATTCCTGGAACCACTCTTCATAAACTACATACCTGTCATTTATTTCACTGACACTCGCATTATCACTTTGTACATTTTTGTCCACAGTTCTGCGATTTGGCGCTATAAGAGAGCAGGAGGACGTCCACATTAGCCCCAATAAAGATAATCAAATGACCCGAGACTTGTGCGTCAATATGACACTCCTCTAGGTTTAGTCAGAGTGGACGAATACGGGGCCTGTGGTTGAGCCCAATAACCGGGCGACCGTATAAAACGTGAGTCGATCATTAATAACAGTAAGATCAATTGGTCCAGAAGGAGCTACACAGCCACATCAATTGAATACAAGTATCAGTATTTCGAACGTTTAAACCTGTTTATTAAATATATATCGTAGGATTATCGATTAAAAGTCACCAAGCGGGCGCGAGTGGTTTAGTGGTAAAATCCAAGTTTCCCATACTTGGGCCCCGGGTTCGATTCCCGGCTCGCGCATACTTTTTTGGTTTGTCGAAACACCCGTTGTGGCTGTGAGGAACTCTTATGAGCAAGTGATACTTGTGCTAGCGGTAAGCAGAGCATAACCTTCTTCTTTAGAGGATTATGTAATAAAGAATATGAATCGGTTAAATAGAGGTGGAGTGAAAATTGCGTCATCCGAACTGGCACCTTACAATTTGGCAAATTGTTTAACCAAGGCGTCACCCAAGCGGCCTGGAGATTCGACAACAGCGACACCGGCATCTCTCAAGGCAGCCTTCTTGGACTCGGCATCAGTACCAGAACCCTCGACGATAGCACCGGAGTGGCCCATTCTCACACCTTTCATTTGGCCAGCCACGGTACCAGCAATGAAAGAAGCAACTGGCATTGGGTTGGAACGAGTCAAGTTGTACTCCTTGAGGAACTCGGCAGCCTCGATTTCGGCTTTACCACCGATCTCACCCAACATGACAATACCCTCTGTGGAAGGATCGTTCATGAAGTATTTTAGGGCATCGATGAAGTCGGTACCTGGGAAAGCGTCACCACCAATACCGATGACCAAAGATTGGCCTAGACCGGTAATAGTAGTTTGTTGGACGGCTTCATAGGTCAAAGTACCAGACTTGGAGACGATACCAATCTTACCAGGAGTGAAAATCTTGGAGGGCTGGATACCAATACGGACACGACCCTCAGGGGACATGATACCTGGGCAGTTAGGACCGACTAGACGAGTCTTGCTCTGTGACTTCAACATCTCAGCCACGTACAACATGTCGTGTTGTGGAATACCTTCGGTGATACAGACAGCCAAGGGGACCTCTGCCTCGACGGCTTCTTGGATAGCCTTGGCAGCAATTGGAGGAGGTACAAAGATACCGGACGCAGTGGCACCAGTCTCCTTGATGGCCTCAGCGACGGAGGCAAAGACGGGCTGGCCCAAGTGTGTTTGACCGGCCTTCTTTGGGTTAGTACCACCGACGATGTTGGTGCCGTATTCTTGAGACAACTTGGCATGGAAAGTAGCCTGTCTACCGGTGAAACCTTGGATGATCACCTTGGTATCCTCCGACAAGCGTAGGTTGTTGATGGTCTGGTCATAAGGTGTGGCCTCTCTCGAGAAGAATCTGCTTCCCAATTTGTTGCCTACCTTTCTGCTGATCACAGATCTGAGCATTTTCCTTGTAATATAATAGTGGTGATTAAGCCTTTAAAAAGGGTAGTGGTTACCAATGAAGAACTACTTGTCAGTATTGAACAATCAAGTAAACTCAATTGATCTTTGAAGCGCTGAGTGCAGTACTTTGTAGCTGGTTTTCTTTCAAGACCGTTTTTGTAGAGACGAACCTTTCTGATAGGTGGATACTTCTAATTACCGAAAAAACTTTGTTCCTGTACCTTAATACGAGTGTGTCGCCATTTTACGACTACAATCGATTAACTGCCTCCAAATGTGCCGATGGGTCAACTGGGGGGAGATTCATTGGTGGCCGTTATGTCTTGATGCTATACCAGTTCTTGGTGTTGGAATGCGGAAATTACATCTTTACAGCTGACCAGCAACTTAGCCACGGTACAAGCATTCCTTCAGCATCAAAAGATGAGGCTAAGCTTCAGCAATTCCATTGGAGAGGAGTCCAGCACTTTGTTTTCCTAGAAGGGAGAGAATGGCTCTGGGTATGTTTGTGTATCTCTTTCTCGTTTCTGTCTTAATATAACAGTTTCAATTTCATCGAATGATACACGCCAATGCCAATGCTCTCCTACATTCTGGCAGTCGGCAATAAGCAATAATTGTAGATTGGTCTGAATTGCATTGTCCACTACTGGATTTACGACTGAAGCGATGTAGTGAGTAGAGCGCAGCTATTATTGTAGCTTACTTACTTCTCAGATCACTTTGTCATATCCTGACAGGTAGGTGTCAGCATGAGCGTGGAAGAATATTTGTTACTTTCTATCAGCCACATACAAGCACCAGATAAACGAAAATTCTCGGGCTTGTATCTTAGCCCCTGGTATGATGGGAAATGTCTAGGGAAGAGTGATTGTTCTCAAAGAGAACAGGAGAAATTTACTCCCAGAGACTGGGCACTTCCTTCGTTGATTTTCTCAAAGTTGGTACACAAAATGGAGCTAGAATGTGAGCAGCTTGTAGAAAGCCTTAGTTTCATAGCTCCTCCCCGCAAGCGGCTGGCATGAACTTAAAATCGTGCGCTACATATACACAGCTCGTGTCATGTGACACAAACTAGGTACTCAAAAAGTGGCAAAGATGAACCCGCCCACAGTGCATAACGAGCACATCACAGCCGAACCGCCAATGGTAAAGAAGAAGAAGAGCAGTGTGTCTAATGAGTCTACAAAAAGGGTCTCTGTGTCTAATGCTGCTGGCCTTGCAAAAAACAGCCCACATCTTTCTCTAGACGCAAATTCATCCAAGGACATTCAAGAGAAGATACTACTGGCATTATTCACAACGAGGCCCGGCCAATGCACCCTAAAATTATACTACGAGCTCTCATGTGGTCACGTCAACTTACATCAATACAAGAAATGGCAAAGTGCTAAACATGGGCAAGTTATAGAGGAATCCTATAAAACTATGGTCAGGAAATGGACCGAATCACCTATCTACATCTGCATGCTTATGGATTTCTTTCTGCGAAATGAGCAAGTACCCTTGGACTACACCAAATTCACATTACCAAACTACAAGCTTTCCTTGTCCTTCCTTCTGTTCAAGGATACAGAGCTTCTGATCATTGACGAGAACTACAATATACTGCTGGATTTTCTGGTGTCTTGCCGGCCTACTATCGAGCAACTGCTAAATACCAGCTACCTCCCTATGTCTTTGATCAGTGCATGTCACTCCAATCGCCGTTTGTATCAGCTCAATGGGCAGTATACATGGTTTAGTTTGGCACCTCACTCCTCTAAACACCCTCGTGAAATCATCTACAATTACTTGACAGTTCTGACGGATAAGTTGACAGCGCAGCAAGAGCTGATACCGCAGCTAGAGCATCTACTTAGTGGGGCAATTCTAGATAAAATAACGCCTTTCGTTGGAAAACACCATTCGCATATAGACGCTGTTGATAGTGACTCTAACAGTGATTCAGACAACTGGCCCGCAAAGAAAGACTATGCCCAGGACCGTGTTTATTCATTTGACTTGAATGACGAGGGAATGGTAGAGACTTTAAACGTGTTCAGCCAAACTCGCAAGAGGCACCAAACTCTTTATCAGGTGCTGAAGCTTCCCGAGCAAAGTCAGTCACCACTTTTAAAGTCGCAGTTCTTTACTATATGTGCCTTGGTTGATCCTGTGACACAACCAATCCCAAACGACTCTCACATCGTCTCCATTGATTTAATTTCTGAGCTCTTTTTAGGGCTATTGAGCAACGATGTCAAGGATCTGTCGCCCAATTGGCGATTCCACCTTTGCTTTAATTTACAAAAAATCATCAATGCAACGCTCCCGCGACTGAATTGTGATGACTTTCAGAGATTAAATTCGGTTAACAACAGCGATGAATCCGTAGACTGGAGACGAAACCTGCATAAATGGCTGCCCCAAGGGCTGAACACACAAGATTTGGAATTGATCTATATGGTTGACATCTTGGCCATATATCTAATCTACAAGTTATATCGAGACATTCCGATACAAATGAACCCTTTTCTGGCGCCGATGATATCTCTGTGGAAGAATCTCACTTTTGTGGTTCTACTCGGTCTTGAGATTGATAGGTTTGAGGAAGAGCAGGAAACATTCAGTACTCCAGTTATAGTCCGCGCTACCATTCGGGGAGCTTCAGCCCTACGAAGTGTTGTGGCCACAGTCTTAAATGGGCATGTCGACTACAAACGGCACGACTTCCAGCATGAGCCCATCAATATATTTATGTCACCACACGGCCGAAAACTTTGTCATGGTGCTCTTTACACCGACGTAAGATCGCATGCCGCAGCTATGTTAGCACTGGGAATAGAGCTGGAGGATGTTACTAACCTTTTGAGCGACTTGCAACCCGGTGATAGATTTGATGAGGACGTCAAATACATGTTCGATTACGAGTACGACAATTACAACGAGGTTGATGCTGAGGATATAGATGAAGACGACCTTGAAGATGTAGAGTCGCGCGAGCGGATTAAAGAAATGAGAGCATATTACAAAAGGTGCCATTGTCAATTCGATGACGACGAGCTTTTGCCTGAGGGTGCAGATGATCCGGAGTTATTATTGCAGACAAGAACTAATCCTCTCCGAGAAGCACCACCTGAGAGCAATAATAGGATGTCTTCCCTTGCCTCTACTGCTAAACCTATGGCACGGCGGTCGAAGAAGGAAGGCATCGATTTCGACTTCAATGGACGGGATTGGAGAGATATTCCCCGCGGACTCAATTTCTACTTCAGCGAAAACTTCACCTTTACACAACACATAACCAAGGATGCACTGGGCTCACTGATGACCACGGCTACAGAAAGAAGCTTGACGTTTGTGGAGGGAAGAAAACTCTTGCAAATGGTGGGTACTTGTGTAGCACGGGAACAGCAGCAAGCTGTTTTCAGGTCTGTCTTTGCGGGTGGGCCCGAACAAGAGGTCGAAGACCATTACGCGCTGGTCGCTGATGGTGACTTGACCACGGATTACGTTTATGAGAAATGGTGCGAAGATTCCCACTTTGAACGTATGCTGTTGCACAACGAGACGCTCGTATGGCGGCTGATAGATGAAGTTCTTATGTGTAGCGGTTACCGCCGCGTCTTGATCTGGTTCATTACACATTTAGAAATCAGTAGCTCTATGATCGAGTACATTTACTCTTTGGTGATGGGTGAAAGAGGTGAAGTAGTGCTCGAAAATGCGGAGGGCATTGGTGAAGCTCAGGACCCGTATACCCAGGTTCCATTCTCAAGACAAGGTCCCATTCAACTATCAGAGATAGAAGTGAAGATGCTATTGCAGGAGTTTTTTACTAATGTTGCAATTTTCTTCTCCAAGCATGCACGAGAGTGTGAAGAAGCGTCAGAGGACGAAGAAGGCGGACAAATTGGACAATCCGGAATACCTCCTCGGGTAGTCGGCCTGATGAAGCTGATGTGCATGATGGTGAAAAAACTGATGGCAGAAGACAAATTCGACTTCAGAGATCCTGACTACATTTTTGAGTTGCAGACGCTGCTCATGAGTTGGATTTGTTTCCTGCCGGAGGCCCGTGATTTGCTATTCGACTTACGCTCACTAGTGGACCAAAAGTTACCAGATGTCGAGAACCCAGCAAGGTCACACGACGACACTGTCGTCAACAATGCCGATCCCGTTCCATTTTCAGAGATTGTCGATCACGATGGCAACGTTCAAGAAGGCAATTTTGCCGAGAGTGGGCCGGGAACGGAGACTTCCATTTCAGTGTACAACAAGAGATTAATTTCCCTCCTACCACCCATTGCAGGCAGCGAGAACACCGCGGTCACAGCCCTTCGCAGTTTTATCAGCAAACACTCGTTAACGATGAAGACTGCGGTGCTTGGCAGACGAGTGGTATCCCAGGATGACGAAATAATGGGCATGTACATGTCTGATAGGGAGATGGACAATCGCCATTTTCTGGCCGAGTTTGGGATTGAGTACAATGACTTTGTAGACGGGGTTTACGACAATGATTACGAATACGAGTAGTGAGTGCTTTTTGAATTGCTAGCAGCTATTTCCGAAATGTCCTGTATCTCCGGACCGATGCTTGTTATGTGCGACAATGGTAATACATGACTTGGCCCATGTTTTTGCTGCTAACTGGACGTCTCAAGCGTTACAGCTCGGCACGCTCCATCACATATATAAACCTTGGTCTTGTTAGTTGAATTTCACAAATAATTCTTTTCTCGAGAGCATATAGGTTGATAGGGGATTTTTCACCACGATTATCTACATCTTTAACAAATACACGCACACACACACACACAGACTTCAGTTGTCGCTTGATAATTAACATGACATTCACTAAAGCTGCTACTAAGACCAAAACCCTTTTGAATGGGGTCAAAATTCCTATTCTCGGCTTAGGGGTATACAAGGCAGCGAAAGAAGAGACTGAACGCATTGTCTATACTGCGTTGAAGCAAGGCTATAGGCATGTAGACAGTGCTGAATTCTACGGTAATGAAAGAGAAGTTGGGTTGGCAATCGCCAAGTTTTTGAAGGACACACCAACTGTGTCGAGAGGTGATATTTTTTACACTACCAAAGTAGCTCCCACCTGCCTTGGCTATGAAGAGGCCAAAATGGCAATTGCGCGGTCGTTGGAACGAGTCAAGGAAATTGATTATGTGGACTTGTTCTTAATTCACAGCCCAGTTCCTGACGCTGAAAAGCGCTTGGGTGCATGGAAGGCGTTACAGGAATATTACGAACAAGGAAAGATCAAAGCTATCGGAGTATCCAATTACAATATCGAGCTGTTGGAAGAATTGCTAAACTGGGATGGCCTAAAGGTCACACCTGTGGTCAACCAGTTCGAATTAAATCCATGGCTTGTTCGTAAGGAGCTGTGCGACTACTGTGTGAGCAAGGGTATTGTCATCGAAGCATTTTCGCCCCTCACGAGAGGTTTCCGCATGGATGACCCAGCTTTGCAGCAAGTTGTGAAGAAATCGCACCCAGATAAAACTCCCGCCCAAATCTTGATCAGGTGGTCTTTGCAGATGGGCTTTATCCCCCTTCCTAAGTCAAGCAACGAACAAAGACTACTCGCTAACTTGGAGTCTCTGGACTTCGAGCTCAGTGATGAAGATATGAAGATCCTGACCCACGAAAACGATTACTATGTGTCTAATCCTGCATTCGACCCTATCAGTAAGAAATACCTCACTTTCTAGATATTTTAAGAATTATTTCAACATGCCCTCCAAGAATTTTTTCAGTACCTGAGTTTTGGTCTTAATGTCCAGGACGTAATATCGCACTTCTTCTTGCAAGGAGCCATTTGGTCCATGTAAACCCATGCAGTGTTCCAGTGTCAACAATTGGGTCTCAATGGCATATGATTCGGTTGGCAGTTCGGACTCAGATACAATTTCTTTCAACTTGTCCGAATTTCGCAGGCCGCGGGAGATCGTCTTAGACTTTTCAGAGAGTAGCTTCTCAAACACTTCAGTTCTTTGATCTTGGCTAAGTCTTTTGTAGTAAAATAATAGTTTTGAAATGAAGGCGTCCTGGGTCTTTTTGTCCAAACTTGATTTGATCTTGAATTGCTTAAACAAAGGTTTGTTCTGGCTTCGAATGTCTTTGGGTAATGAACTTGGAGATACTATGGCTTTGGAGACGATGTGTGACAAGTAGTGATATTTGGTAGGTTCTAAACTGTCTGCTTCGTCGTCTGAGTATTCCGCAGATACTTCGTTTTCCTCGTTCGCGTCCAGGATGTTGGGAGCTTCCTGTGCTTGTCGCGTGCACCACTTTTCAAAAAGTTCAGCTCGTTTGGTGTCATTGGATATTGTATAGAACCGCGCGTCGTCCTGAATTTTCTTGGATTGCAAACTCCATGTAGAATACGGGTCTAGCGAGTATTCCACAAACAGCGAAGTAAATTCTTCTTCAAGGATCCCGGTGTTTTGTACCGACTCCAGGACGGGGTCTTCATCTGCGCTTTGTATTTCGTTGTCGTCGTCCGAGCTGTCGTAGCCCGAAACTAGCTTTATTTCGTTGCTAGATACTGGTTCAGAATCGGATGTCCCATTAAAACTCACTATCTCAACATTCTTGGTGGTTGAAGTTTCCTCTTCTTTCTTCCACGTAAATGGATCTTTCGCAGTATCACCTCGAAGAGCGCTAATCTCTGCGAGAGTTTCTTGGTATGCTGGATTTTCTTTCCCCTGACCAGTTTTCGCTGCAAAGCATAGCTGATCTAACTGTCCAGCTGGCAGTTTTGACATTAAGTGAATGCTATCTTCGTCTGGAAGCTCGTCCTGAAAATCGCCTGATTCCTGTCGTTTGAAGCGCCTTGACCCATCGTCAAAAACCACCAAAAACCAATCATTCAACAGCTTTACGGAGTGCACAGCTCGAGGTCCAAGTTTTCTCAGCTTATTTTTGGTAGGCACGTCTTCGCCCTCATCCTTGCTGGCAGCGTCAAGCTCTGCGGGTCGTTCTCTGGTGGACTGTTTGGTCTTTATATTATAATAATACTTTTCCCCATCGGGCGTCTTGTATACCTTCCAAAAATGGCGCTGTGCCATTCAAATTGGTGGAATTGACAAGGAGTAAGTTCAAAAAGGTTTCAACTACAGTCTACCAGGTGGCTCGGTAATTACTATATTTTGACGTCAAGTTCCTGGAGGTAGCCTTTAATTTCATGAAAGGAAGCCGACAATTATCACCAGATCCGGGTAACCATTTAGGGTGGCGAAAAGGTCGAAAATAGTATGATACACTATTGAAATAGGTAATCTCTTCAAAGTAATTGAGACTTGGTCAACTAAAAGAATATCCCGTGGCGCTCTTGTTTAGGTGGAAGCGCTATTAATAAGTTGTCAGACCATTGAGATCTATTTTGGCCAACAATTGAGCAAGCACTTTCTTCCGAGCGAAGTTCCACAAGCGTCGATTCTGACATCTTAGACTAGCACATCAAACGTCAAGCTCGTAAAATGGGGTCCAGAAGATATGACTCGAGAACCACAATTTTCTCGCCTGAGGGAAGATTATATCAGGTAGAATATGCGTTAGAGTCCATTTCTCACGCAGGTACGGCCATTGGAATCATGGCCAAGGACGGAATAGTGCTGGCAGCCGAGCGTAAGGTGACCAGCAAACTGCTGGAGCAAGGCAGCTCAAGCGAAAAACTATACAAACTGAACGACAATATCACGGTGGCAGTGGCAGGTTTGACGGCCGACGCAGAAATCCTGATTAATACTGCAAGAGTATATGCACAAAACTATCTGAAGACGTACAATGAGGAAATCCCCGTGGAGATTCTGGTGAGGTACCTGAGCGACGTCAAGCAGGGCTACACGCAACACGGTGGCTTGAGGCCGTTTGGTGCCTCGTTTATTTACGCAGGTTACGACAACAGGTATGGCTACCAATTATTCACCTCCAACCCCTCCGGTAACTATTCTGGCTGGAAAGCCATCAGTGTAGGAGCTAACACATCTGCTGCGCAAACGCTCTTACAGATGGATTACAAAGACGAGATCACTTTGGAGGAAGGCATCGAGCTGGCGCTCAAAACTCTCTCGAAGACCACAGATGCAAGTGCCTTGACCGCGGAAAGGGTAGAGTTTTCAACGATAACTAAGCTGGACTCGGGCAAGGTAGTACAGAAAATTTTCAAGCCACAGGAAATCGAAACGTTACTGAACAAAACTGGCGTGACCAAGAAGGAGGAGGATGAATAAATATAAAGGAAGCGAGTGAATTGCATGTCTGAATGAAAGAGCGTGCCGCTCAATGTTAAAAATGAAGTTAACAACGTCCAAACGGTACCTTCATCGGCACTCGTGTGTGGTGATGCTTCACAATGTGTAGTTCATCTGTGTATAAGATAGGCTTGATTAAGTTGTGCCATAATTCCTAGAGTATACGACTCAGCCAAGAAGGATGGCCGCAGCAGGCTGAAAGAAACATTGCGATACATCACATGCGGTATGTACGGGCAGGTGAGTGCATGCTGTCTATTAAGCTCAAACCAACGTTTTCTCACTACTAACAGTTTCCAGTTCTTTTGTCACAACTGGCGACATCCCCATAGGGTACACGACACCCAAATTCCCATCACTTTTCTGGCCCCTTAACAACGAGAAGTACACGTTGTCTTACCTGTACTATATCAATGACATATGGAGGTACACGGTTTACTGGACTTTGATATTGTTCATGGGCTTTTACGTGGCCGCGGGCTTGTGGGCCAGTTTTTCACATCGGAAAACCGCGGGTGGTCTTTGGATTATGGGGGTGTTCATTCTTGCGGGAGGAGTTCAGGCGCTAGCCGCAGGAACTGTCTCTGGATTGATGTATGTATACGCCGAATTCTTCGAATGTAAGGGCCAAGACGCACTTCTTTCGCGGACAATTTGATTTTTTTACGACTCTCCTAATACTGACGATACACCATTTGCGCAGCCTTGCAGTGACTTATAAAGCCGGTCTGTTCGCCATGTCCACCTGGATCCCGTTATGCTGTGCTGTAGTGCTCATCTTGTTCCACTTGAGTACAACGTATTCGATGGCAGGTCTGATCATGTGACTTACACGTGTCATTGGACTTCGAAATTCAAATGTCAATCACATCTCCCTGACTTTAACTATAAATGTTAACCAAAACTGGGTGACAGCACAATCTCGAAAGTACCGTTCCCAACTGTTGATATAAACCTTGACTGCAGGCTGCTTTCACGAATTTTCTGAGCATTTTAGCAACTAACTTTTTCCAATTTTCTAGCCTTAGTATTCTTCAGTAATCTGCAACGCTTAGCTATGTCAGCTTCTTCGATCAACCGCTCTCTGGCTACAATCAGAACAGAATTAGAGTTTTTGCAAGAATCCGGCGCCATCACTCCAAATGTGTACAATGAAATTTTGAAGTCTCTGCCCGACCGCTACAATCCCGAGCCTCGGCAGGAGAACCAATCCCAGAACGAGCTGGTTGAAGCGATCTATGCTTTTCAGGCCCAGCAAGATGGAGACTTGAAC
The DNA here is from genome assembly GCA_900074725.1 of Lachancea dasiensis. Taxonomy (NCBI): domain Eukaryota; kingdom Fungi; phylum Ascomycota; class Saccharomycetes; order Saccharomycetales; family Saccharomycetaceae; genus Lachancea; species Lachancea dasiensis. The sequence goes on from LT598457.1 coordinate 1,368,694, forward strand.
CTACGAGTTGGCGATAAGGTTGAGGTACTAGAAAAGCCATCTCCAGAGTGGTTCAAGGGCCGCAGCAACGGCAACGTGGGAATGTTTCCGTCGAACTACGTCAAACCGGCGTTTTCTGGGTCCACCACTTCGTTCGAATCCAACCGCAGCAATCTGCCTCCCCCTCCTCAATATCAATCCCAGCAACACATGCAGCCACAGCAAACTAATACCAGCTCACAGTCAGGCTATTCTCAAGCCCCATTCCCTCCTCCATCCACAAACTACTACCAGGGACCTCCAGCACAGCAATACCAGCAGGTTCCTCAGCAAGGTTATTACCAGGCAGCCCCACCACAGCAGCAGCAACAGCAGCAACCACAACAACAACAACAACAACAACAACAACAACAACATCACCATGGCAGTGCAGCATTCAAAAAGTTTGGTGGTAAATTAGGCAATGCTGCGATTTTTGGTGCCGGTGCCACTATGGGTTCCGATCTTGTGAACAGCATTTTTTGACTTGCTTAGATGCCAAGCTTTATAAATACTTGAAGTTTTTACACATAGTTATATCCGAATCTATGACCATACAAACGAGCGGCGTCAACTGTGGTTTATCTTAGGTACCTAGCATAAACGTGATAAATTCTGTTAACCACATTCAAACGTGCAGCGTAGCTCAGATTGGCGTCCACTAACTCTCCAATGTCCCTCGTCCACTCGGCTCTACGGTTCTTTGGTACTAATTTATCACCGTAATGACGTGCAGAAACGACTTCAAGAGCTAGTAAGCCCGTATTAAGATCTTTATCGGTGGAACTAACATTGGCCTGGTTGTAATTAAGAAGCCTTTCGATGTTGTTCAAACTGGACGATATTCTATATTTGAATTGAGCAGTATTGGACCAAATTCGACCTAATTTTGCGAACCTATACGCGCACACCCAGACGCAATAGATAATTAGCAATGCGGGAGACATTGCAACGACACCAAATACCAACTGTTGTGACTGTAGTAATTGGTCAATACCGCTTAGCGCCAAGGAGCCATCGACTTTTGTCTTTTGTAATTGGATCAATAGCGAGCGAACGAGCTTCCCACTCACTATATTTTTGATTGGATGATGTATTTGATGTTCATAGATTTGCATGAACTCTGTTAAATCACCGGTTTCTACCTGAGCAGCTAGAGAAGCAGTGTCAATGGGTTCACTGGAGTTTTCCGCTACCAGTTGTACAACCATTCTGGTCAAAGAGCCAAATTCAGACTCTAGCGAGCCTTTAGAAGCAATAGCAATGGTCGAATTTTTTTCATCATGGCGTACTGTACTCCAGACTTGTTGCAAGGGTACCCAAACCCAGTTGTGTAGCAAGCCGGAGCAAAAATCCACGATGTTTTCTTGGCAGAACTGTAGAATCCTATAGCGAGATTGCCAGATGGAGATAGCAGACGACGGCCCGTAGGCAAGTGTACAAACAAATGGAATCCAGTAACGGGTCCAAAATGTAGGTTTTTGAAAATGATCTGCTGGCTTTAAGGCTTGGACTTGCGGTATTAAAGCTAATAAATCTCGTTCAAAACCGCTGGGAGACTTTTCGCGCGATTCTTTCCCAAGAAATGCATTTAAAGAAGAGACCTGAGCTTCCAGATTTTGAGCTTTGGGGAAGTTTGTCATTAAGGCACCAAGTCTCCTGGCGACATCATCAAAGTGACTGTCGGCAATCTGGCGCTTGGCGCGGACTTCGTTGCGGACCGCGGCAAGCGGGAGCGCACATAGCGAGCGAGCCCACTTCTTGGCATCTGTTGGAAGTCCTACGAGCTCGAAGTTATGGATCATAACAAGTTTATCAGCCTGTTTCAACATTTTTTGGTACCAGTGTGAGATAGCGGCCCTCAAATTTCCTTGCAAGGTTGTGATCTCGGCAGTACTCCTCGGAACACGCATGTCGCCCTTGATTGATTCTCCAAAAGATACCATCCTGCTGGGCAGGACTTGAAGTGCGTAGAGGATTGACCAACGAGTCCCACCCAGGACTCCATCGTAGTAGCGTGCGGTATCTGACACCAAAGGCAGTTGATCCAACGAAGTATGAACCGCAGAATAGTATAGACACACGGCAATGTACTGTGAGATTGCCGAACGGACCGAAAACTCCACATCGTTTGAGATGGAAACGAAATCCTGCGAGATAGCCTCGCTTGCGTGGAGTTCCCGGAGCACTTGCTCCAAGAGTTTCAGATCTGCACCACGGGGGGACTTTCCGTGACGCAGATCAGCGCTCAATTGTGAAACTTCATTTCTCACCAGCCATAATCTATCTTGTAAACTTTTCAATTGAGTGGTATTGCTATTGGTATGCTGCTGTGCCAAAGACGATTGTTGAAGTGTTAGTTCCAAGGCTTTATCTATAGCCTCAAACGCCTCCAGGACGTACTGGTCTGTGATCATAGAGAGTGCTGATTGTAAGAAACTGTGCTTGACAGAACTTGCGATGAGGTGGTTATCTGTCTAATTTAGCCATATGCTAAATAACCCTTTGAAACTTGAACTTGTAGCATCACCTGAAAACAAAATCATCTTAAATCTGATAAAACAACAACATCATGTTATGTGCATTAGAAGGGTACTAGGGCATACGTAAAATTTATTAGCTTATTATGGATCGTTAAAGATTGGGTCATTGTTGGGCTTGGGGAACTTGCTGGTTGGGCTTGGGGAACTTGCTGGTTGGGGCGATTAGACCGAGGAAGGCACCAACGTACAGAGCAACAACATGGCAACTGCGATATGTGACCAGGTTGGTTTCAAACTAACAGCAGAGCTCGCGTCGGCAGAGATAGTGCCGTTGCGGTGCATGTAGTGGCCGTAGCCAACGTAACCGGGGTAGCCCAAATAACCACCGTAGGCTCCGAAACGCCCGGCGCTAGCGTCTGCGTATATGGCGCCAGGGCTGGTGTCCGGGTATGTGGCAGCAGGGTTATAGCCGCTTCTCCCACCGGAATACCCGTTGGGATCGCCACGGGGGACGCCATTGTTGGCACTGGAGCCTGGTTTGCCGCCGCTGCTAGTACTGCCGCTGCTACTGCCGCTTTTCCCGCCGCTCTTCCCTCCACTGCTTCCACTGCTTCCACTGCTTCCACTGCTTCCACTGCTTCCACCACTTTTCCCTCCACTACTACTCCCACTACTCCCACTACTCCCACTACTCCCACTACTCCCACTACTCCCACTACTCCCACTACTCCCACTACTCCCACTGCTCCCACCACTTCTTCCTCCACTACTCCATCCACTACTCCCACCACTTCTCCCGCCACTACTACCACCACCAAATCCCCATTTCCCATTTTCCCCATGACCGCCGGCTATCTGGCACTCTGGGGACAAAATCCTAACTGAGCTCCCGTGCACTCCCGTAGTATTACACTGTAGCGTCAAATTAGACGGCGCCAGAAGAACCGGCACACGCGGCAGAGGGTTGGTGTTGCTAGCATTTGTTGTGATATTTGAAAGAGACATTCTTTGGATCTTGCCTTAAGAATTTTAGAACAGTAGAATGTGTAATTCAACAAGGCAAACTTCCAAGTCTCATTGCCAACTTGCCGATGAGCTAGGTTTATTTATGCTCTGTCGCCCAGCGGCCCTTCTTTTGGCAACTGATCTTGTGCATTAGGAAACGCATAATTTTTTCTTGTCAGCCTCCAAGAGGCTAACCGAAGGCTTGGAACATGCAAGATAAGGTGGGGTTCGATTAATACGCACGCAGGGTTAATTTTCTTAGCGATTGTTAGTTAACAGATGAATAAGCCCTGAAGACGTAGGCCCTAATCGGAGGTTCGAGGCTTAGGGCACGCCTTCCGCAACTAGGCTGTATAGTGGTTTGTTGCGAAGGGTATTATTGCGCGACCGGCCCTGGGGAACATTCAGTCTCCGAGATCTTGTCAAGATAGGCTGGTGGTGAAGTTCTTTGCGGGGGAGATCAAAATGATGTAGCAGGCCCTGTGAAGCATGTGGGGGCGTTGACAGACAGGGACGCCAACCCGAAGATGTGCTGTAGACGGCGAAGCCTGGCCTACAAGAAGCTGGCTTGGTATGGGATGTCTTGAATTGATGACGCGGTGTACACTGGGATTGGCTGAGGAGGGGTCTAATGGACAAGTGCGCGCGCCAGAATAGTACAACGTGATGAGGCTGTGGCGTTTCCTCCTGGGGTGCGACCGCGGGTTTGGGCCGAGATTGGGTGCGTAGGACGACAGGGCAATAGCGGATCGCGGAGGGCTTTCATTGGCAGTTCAGTCTTCCCTCTGTTGTGCGGTGAGTACCTTGAAATATTGTTGGGAATAATGTGAGGAAACTGATGGTGGTGTGCGCCTGATGGTGGTGTGCGCTTGATGGCAGAGTCGGCGTCAGGAAGAATGTGACACAGTGGTGCAGACTGATAGTACAGCACAGAGGCCATACAATTAGAGTTACTAGCTAGGACAAACCGGAGAGAAGAAGTGTTGTCCAATGGGAGTGGTGGTAGATGAGCTGGAGCCGCAATCCATGGATAATAGGGAGGTCTAGAGCGGATGATTAATTATTGTGTTAACCAGAGTCACCGAGCGAGAACTGTGTAAATGCCAGGCGTTTGTTCAGGTACGTGAGCCAACTCTAGTGTCTAAAACAGTCACGGAGAGATTAATAGAACTCCCTAGACCCAAACTACTCATCTTACAATGACTATGTCCGACAAGTCAATTTAAGTAAGCTTTCTACTGATGAATCGGATTTGTCTCAATAGGTTAATAATTGTGTTATTCAGAGTCACCGAGCGAGAACTGTGTAAATGCCAGGCGTTTGTTCAGGTACGTGAGCCAACTCTAGTGTCTAAAACAGTCACGGAGAGATAAATAGAACTCCCTAGATTCAAGCTACGCATCGTATAATGACTATGTCCGACAAGTCAATTTAAGTAAGCGTTCTACTAGCCTTCTACTAGCCTTCTACTAGCCTTCTACTAGCCTTCTACTAGCCTTCTACTAACGAGTCACATTCGCCTCCATATCCAAATACTGTGTTAACCCGAGTCACCGAGCGAGAACCGTGTATCTACCAAGCGTTTGTTCAGGTACGTGAGCCAACTCTAGTGTCTAAAACAGTCACGGAGAGATTAATAGAACTCCCTAGACCCAAACTACGCATCTTACAATAACTATGTCCGACAAGTCAATTTAAGTAAGCTTTCTACTGATGAATCGGATTTGTCTCAATAGGTTAATAATTGTGTTAACCCGAGTCACCGAGCGAGAACCGTGTATCTACCAGGCGTTTGTTCAGGTACCTGAGCCAACTCTAGTGTCTAAAACAGTCACGGAGAGATAAATAGAATTCCCTAGACCCAAGCTAGTCATCGTATAATGACTATGTCCGACAAGACAATTTTAGCCTTCTAGTAACGAGTCAGATTGGCCTCGATAGATTAACTATTGTGTTAACCTGAGTAACCGAGCGAGAACCGTGTAACTACCAAGCGTTTGTCAGGTACGTGAGCCAACTCTAGTGTCTAAAACAGTCACGGAGAGATAAATAGAATTCCCTAGACCCAAGCTAGTCATCGTATAATGACTATGTCCGACAAGACAATTTTAGCCTTCTAGTAACGAGTCAGATTGGCCTCGATAGATTAACTATTGTGTTATTCAGAGTCACCGAGCGAGAACTGTGTAAATGCCAGGCATTTGTTCAGGTACCTGAGCCAACTCTAGTGTCTAAAACAGTCACGGAGAGATTAATAGAACTCCCTAGACCCAAACTACTCATCTTACAATGACTATGTCCGACAAGTCAATTTAAGTAAGCTTTCTACTGATGAATCGGATTTGTCTCAATAGGTTAATAATTGTGCTATTCAGAGTCACCGAGCGAGAACCGTGTATCTACCAGGCGTTCCTTTTCCGACCACCCGATCCTCTAGCCGCTCTGTGTATGATAGAGACGGCCTGCTCCGAAGCTGCTAGGCCCGGGCCCCTCCCCCGCGCATGTGACACATCCTCCGCCCCGCGTTCCTGCCTTGACACATCCAATTAACAGGCCGCATGACCTACATTCCGTCCTGAGTGATGTGCTGTCTCGCGCCCCAACAGTAAATAGACGGGAAAGAAAAAGATAAACAAGCGGGCACCTAGCCATAGGACCCTGGAGCTTGGCTGAGAAAAGACCCCGTGCGGCGCTCAGCCAGGCCACAGGACCGCCTGTCTCGCGCTCAACACCGCGCCTGCGGCTGCGCCTGCCGCATGCGCCGACACAATACAATTCCCGCATACTAGGGCTCTCGCGCTCTCTTTTTCCTCGCTTCCTCACTTCCTCACGCTAATAAGACGTTTGGGCTTTTTTTCCGTCCAACTCCAGCGTGGTGTGGAAGAAAAACAGCGCGCTACTCACGGGATGTCCCCTAGCCGAAGGCGAGAAAAAAATTTATTAGCCCGGAAAGGCACTGCGGCATTTAATTATGTGTACCCTGGCCATATACATAACACATAATACATATATAAGAAGCAGGATCAGGGCGGCTGTCTCCGTAGTGGGAACGAAAAGGCCCCAGAAGCCTGAAGAAGAGCAGCAGACAGACAAGAGCGCATCCGTTTTCGAGATTACGAGCCTTCGACAAAAGCCCTCGACAAACGAGCCTCCGACAAAAGCCCTCGACAAACGAGCCCTCGACAAACGATCCTTCTCCTTGCTACCGGCGGCAACACTCCAAACTCGAACCGCCCGTGATCGCCGTCGCTGTCTACACGTCAATTGCACCCCGAACATCCCGTTTCAGTCACCCTCCCAGCCATGGAATCAGAGCAGGAGTCTATTAGCTCCTACAACTCGCGCGACTCGCTGGAGCACGTGCCGCCGCACACGTACGTGCCCGCGCCGGCGTCGCAGGCCGGTCACGTGGGCGGCCGCAACCGGTCCAGCTCCCTGATCACGGGGACCGGCTCGCGCGCGTCGTCGTCGCCGGGTCGGCTCCGGCTGGTGCCCACCGAGACGCTGCGGTCGCTGCAGGAGCTGGGCGTGTCGCCCACGGCGCCGATCCCGGACGTGAACGCGCCCACGACGGTGGCGTCCGGAACGGCAATCTTCCCCGAGGAGTACACCATGGAAACCGCAACCGGGCTGGTGCCCGTGGCAACGCTGCAGTCGCTCGGGCGGACCCAGTCCGGCACGCTCGCCGCGACGCGCACCCGCACGCGCACTCGCGCGGGGCTGCAGGAGCTGGGCGCCGCGGACTCGGCGTCCGTGTCCGACGAGAAGAAGGTGCTGTCGCACGGCGACCACGCCGGCGAGGTGCCGGAGTACGACCCGGAGATCGAGTTTGTGACGTTCGTCACAAACGACCCGCACAACCCGCACAACTGGCCCACGTGGATCCGGTGGATGTACACCATCCTGCTGTCGGTCCTGGTGATCGCGGTGGCGTACGGGTCCGCGTGCATCACCGGCGGGCTGGGCACTGTGAGCGCCCGTTTCCAGGTCTCCATGGAGGTGTCGATCCTGGCGTGCTCGCTGATGGTCATTGGGTTCTCGCTGGGCCCGCTGCTGTGGTCGCCGGTGTCGGACATGTACGGCCGCCGCGTCGCGTACGTGGTGTCGCTGGGGCTGTACGTGGTCTTCAACATACCTTGCGCGCTGGCGCCCAACATCGGGTGCCTGCTGGCGTGCCGGTTTCTATGTGGTGTCTGGGCGTCGTCCGGCCTGTGTCTGGTGGGAGGGTCCATCGCCGACATGTTCCCTCCCGAGACGCGTGGCCGTGCCATTGCGTTCTTCGCATACGCGCCGTACTGCGGTCCGGTGTTCGGACCCTTGGTCAACGGCTTTGTGTCGGTGTCCACGGGCCGGATGGACCTGATTTTCTGGATCAACATGGCGTTTGCCGGGGTCATGTGGATCGTCGTTGCTTTGATCCCCGAGACATATGCGCCGGTCATCCTCAAGCGCCGTGCTGTGAAGCTCAGACGCGAGACCGGCAACCCCAAGATCATGACCGAGCAGGAGGCCCAGGGTCTCAGCGTCCGCGAAATGGTGCGCGCGTGTCTGCTGAGACCGCTGTACCTGGCCGCGACCGAGCCCGTTTTGGACCTCATGTGTTTCTACGTGTGCCTGATCTACTCGTTGCTATATGCCTTTTTCTTTGCATTCCCGGTTATTTTCGGCGAGCTGTACGGTTATGAGGACAACTTGATCGGCCTGATGTTCATCCCCATCTTGATCGGTGCGTCTGTGGCTTTGGCCACCACGTCGTACTGTGAGAACCAGTACGTCAAGATCACCAAGCGCAGAAACCCTACACCGGAAGACCGTTTGCTCGGGGCCATGATTGGCGCTCCCTTCGCCGCCATTGCGCTCTGGATACTCGGGGCTACCTCTTACAAGCACATCATTTGGGTCGGGCCCGCTTCTTCGGGTCTGGCCTTTGGATACGGCATGGTGCTTATCTACTACTCCTTGAACAACTACATCATCGATTGCTACGCCATGTATGCCTCCAGTGCCCTTGCCACCAAGGTTTTCTTGCGTTCTGCAGGCGGTGCTGCTTTCCCACTGTTCACCATCCAAATGTACCATAAACTGGGGCTTCAATGGGCCAGCTGGCTCTTGGCCTTCATCTCCACGGCCATGATTCTAATTCCGTTTGCGTTTTACTACTATGGTCAAAACCTGCGCAGAAGGATGTCCAAGAAGAACTACGCCTTTAGCGGCATGGAGTGATTGAGACGATAAATGAAATTAATGACCGACGTCGCTGCTGTACTGGATGCGACTGCTGTTTTTTTGGACTTCAAAACAACAAGCACACGTAATAGAATATAAACTCGAATAATATAATAGGCAATCGACGCGCATTCGCGTACTTTATTAGATGCAATGGCTGGAGGTGGCGCCCTCGTGTGTAGCTTCTGTTGTCCTCGGGCCGTTGATGGTTCGGTTAGAATTTCTCGAATGCTGTGCCAGTATGGAAATAAATGATCATGTCGTATCGTATTATATCCTGATATCCTGATTCCATATTTTCGCCTCTACGCGTCAAAATCGGCATATTGTGTGTAAATAAAAGATCATTGCATCGTGTCTCCCGCTGAGATGAAACTGTCAACCCGCCCAAACAAGTCGAAAGCGCCATGGACCCCGAACTTCAAATAAAGGCCCTAGTTGATACTTTGGCGCCTCGAACTGCACATCAGTATAAGCTCTACCACACCAAATATCTGCAATGGTGTAGAGAAAACCGGTTGGTGCGCCGGGCGGAGACAAACCATCCCTACAAAGACGTTATCGTTACCGCACCTTTAGTGCACTGGTTTATACTTGCGAACTTTGTTTGTAAGGAGGATGCTCAATTCAGTGTCTCTGTGCTGCGGAAAATGATCAGCGCTTTCAAATTCCTACATCGCATTTGCAAGGCCTATGAACCAGATTACTCTTACGACCTAGACCATGATTACCTGGAAGGCGTTGCTCGTCTCCATGTCAATGCATCATCGGAAGTGCCACCACTTTCCCCGCTCAAAATCGTCTCCGTCAATATGTGGAGCCCGCATGGGACGCGGTTCTCGGAGAAATTTTTCAAAGGTGGAATCGAGAAGCTGCGGTTTTTGGTAGATTTCCATGTCCAACAATACTGGCATTTCACCTTTGCCGACAGGGCTAAAATACGTTTGGGAGATTTATATGTTTCTGATGACCGACGCATGTTACTAATAAATCAAACCCCGCCAGAAAATCCTGGTGCCAGCCGCAGACTTGCACTTCTTCCTCAAAGCGTTCCTTGGGAATGCCCCTTGGTTACCCTAGCTGCGTATCTTTATCTCAGGTTTTATGGCGCTACAAAATCTTATAAAGGTGACGGTTTTCCCGACCTGTCACGGTCTGACGATTGGTATTTTTTACCGCTAATTCGAGGTAAATCTCTCGACAAGTATCCGCGCGAAGAAACCATGACGAACTACTACGCAGATGTCTTTAGGCATTGCCATTTGCCTTATAAGCGGAGAGAGTATTTTTACAACAAGAACGTGGAATACTGCCAGTACCCAATAACGCGAAACTCAGAGCTCAAAGAATTGCAAAGAGTAGGTGGTGGTGAGGAACAGGCTTATTTTCCTCAAAGCATACCAATTGATTTCATAAGGCATATGAATCGACAGTCAGTTTATGAGCCAGTCGGTGCGTTGGATGCATTCGAATACTCAAGCGCCCCTCAAGCTCTCTTGGTCCAAATTTTCCCAGAGATTGAAGAATATAAGAGAGAAACCACGAATTTGAGTGAAGAGAGTTATCAATTTTTAAAAGTTTTAGAACTACTGAGGTATCATTTACTCAGAGCGCTTCCATTCATTACGCACTTTTTCCCAGAGCATGAAATCTTGAGAGACTCCATGTTTCAAAATCCTGAGTTTCAGAGCTTTTTCCAACAAAAAGTGGAGGAGCTACGCGTCAAAGGTCAATTACAAAGATTACAACCTGAGGAAAATGGGTCTAGCAATATTGAGCACGTTTCGACGGCACATTCGCAGCATATGGCTCAAAAACCTCCCCCTGATGTAACTTCTGCCGACTCAGATTTAGACAGTTTGCATACCTACTTGCGCGATCAAACTTTCCAAATGGTACAGTATCAAAGCGCCACAAATTTCCATTTGCTCATCCAGTCACTAAGCCGAGTATTTGAAAAGTTAGAAACCAAGAAGAGCAACCGCGAGTACATTCTTCATCAGCTAGGCTCTTTGGAGCAGACGTTACAAGACCGTATATCCCGATCCTCTCCAGACGACGTCAAAAAAGAAGAAAACTCTAGCAGCATTACAATGGAGCCCACTAAGCCCGAAAGCACAGATAACAATGATCGCCGAAGGCTTGACGAATATGATAGTGACGCAGAGAACGATGATGACTATAGAGAAGTATTAGACGAGTCTCGGCATCAAACTGAAGATCAAAAGGAAGAGGATGATGAAGTAGATCCCAATTTACAAGATGAGCTTCAAACTCTTGTCTCTCAAGTGATGGACGTCAAGTTCAAAGTCGTGCTTGAGGAGCAAACGAAAAAAATTGAGACCCACGTCAACCAACTTATTGCAGCTCAAGTAAAGGAAGAAGTCCGCAAGCAGCTTGCTGAGGTGGTGAACAACAGAGTAGATTCTCCGACACCCAATCCAACTCACCAACATGCCGCCTCAAAGCGCGTCAGAGAAGACTCCGAGCCGCCATTACATATCTCGGAGCCCCAGTTTGCACTATCTCCCTACCTTGATAGTATAGAGGATGTTGTTCTAGAGTGGTTTACTCCAAATCCTGAACAACGTAATGAATGTGTTCACACGATGAATCGAAAATACGGTAAAACTTGGAGAAGCAGGTCTCCCGATGCCGCGCCACTCTACAGACAGCGGAAGATGATTGTGGAGTTCTACATATGCCTCGTTAATCAGCGCCAAATGGATCGATACAGGGCAGTTGCAGTCTGTGAAAATTTACGGGGTAGCGAAACGCTTGATGAATTCAGTGGAAAACTGAAAGAGTGGAAAAAAAATCACCAAAACAGCTTCGACGGATTGGGCTGATTTCCAGTTCAAAAGGACATCTCAGACGAGACCGCCATATCTGTTAAACGAAACATAATGGATGAAATGATGAGCGTTATATTGATAATTATTAATGTTCACGTGCTCAGCGCGCAAACTCCAATACTCATTATATAAAGCGAGCGGAACAAGCATCTACTGCGAAACTATCAAATAATCGGTAATTGCAGCCTGTGATGATACCAAGCGTCCTACTTCTAGCCATTTTACCATGGTATGTTCTTGGCGTTGTTGTCCCCTGGCTTGATAATGATCCGTTTGTCGAAGCAAACCTACATGCTACCAAATTAGGGTTTGGCCTTCCACCTGTTTTATCCCCGGGTGAAATCACAGATGAGACTCGCACTTTACCACATGAAGGACATATTCCACACTATGTGATAGATAATTGCCCGTTGGTTCACTTGTACAGTGAAGAGACATACTGGCCAGCAGACGTGTCCGAGTTTATCCGGCATTTCAACATTCAAACGGGGAACAAGTCAATAGTCAAAGACGCTCCACTGGAGCTTCAAGATCTGTCCGCAGGTTTTTCCCCCACTGTGCAAGACCCTGACTACTTTGTCCCTAGTGAGAATACTTTCTTGACGGCACTGGACGATTTTGGCAAGGATCCAAAATGGCTCCTGGGCCATAGACCAGACTACAGCACTGGACGCATCAAAAATGCGCCGGCTATCCTGATTGTTGTAGACAAGGGAAATGGGTGGGTCGATGCCTACTGGTTCTACTTCTACTCCTTCAACTTAGGTGCATTCATTATGGGATACGGGCCTTGGGGGAACCATGTGGGCGACTGGGAACACTCGCTGGTACGTTTCTATCAGGGCAAGCCGCAATACCTCTGGATGAGTGCTCATGGTGGCGGTCAAGCGTATATCTTTGATGCGGTGGAGAAAAAGACCCGTGTGCAATATGCAGGGGCAAAAGAGAGCTCTCGCATCCTGGAAAGGCCACTGATATTCAGCGCTCGGGGAACGCATGCAAACTACGCCTCTGTGGGACAGCATGCCCACGATGTTCCTTTCTTTTTTAGCGCGCTTAGCGACTTCACGGACCGCGGGCCTCTTTGGGATCCTTCTCTGAACTACTTGGGGTACACCTACAACGGCTCGGTCGTTACCCCTGCTTCCGGACCAGAAGAAAAGCTGGGTGTAGACTGGCTCTATTTTCTGGGTCGTTGGGGCGACAAGCAGCTGAACTGGAAGGATCCACGCCAAAAATGGTGTCCAGTGCAGTGGCGGTTCATCGACGGCCCCAGAGGTCCCTTGGCGAAACACTTGGAGCGAACCGGTCTTTGTCAACGTCACAAATGGTGGAACTTTTGGGGTGGATGCCCGGCCAGAAGAAGCATAAAGCGTGGGCAGGGTCTGGATGCTGAGCACAACGATCTGGTTGGCGACAACTGTGGAATCCTTCTTTATCGTATTCGTCCCAAATGGCTACGCTCTTTAGCAAGACTAGTAATGTGGCGTGGAATAGCTTGTTTTACAATGGATTATTTTACGGGCTAATAGTCCGAATTACATTAAAATTACGCTGTCATGATGAAAAAAAGGGTAGCTTTGAAATGATTGAGAAGATGACGCTACCCTCGTGTGGTCAGATGCTTCAGCTTACGAGTTGCTTTGTTGTCCTAATTGCTTCGAGTTTCGATTTCCGTTAGCCACTCGATCTGCCCATCTTTGGTCACCTGCCATTAGGATCTTCGCCGGTGCTTTTCGACCATTTTCTAGAAGCCTCTCAAAAAATCCTGAACTAATCACGTATTCAATGATAGATCATTCGAGATTGGCATAGACCCCAGAAGAACAATGACAAATGTGAATGAATGTGGCAACTCCGGTTGGCGAATGGGCTATAAAAAGTTGGAACATGGATTGACGAAGTTTGATTTTGTGTTTCAATTTTTGATTCACAAATCAACCTAAACAAACCACTTTAAGTTAACAATACATTTTGCCAAGCATGTTTTCAATTAGCCAATCCCCATGCGTATACCAGCATCAGCCAATGCTCGATGCATTCACTCCGTTCGCAATTGCACCTGAAAGCAAAAAGAGAAAGGTCTGCCATCAACCGGCTCTGTTTTCTCAACGTCAAACCTCTAGAGCACCGGTCAAGATCGGAATAAGCGAGGACGACAGTCAGCATGTCGTGACTATCTACAAACAAGTAAGTGCGGATTTGGTGCATAAAGCTGTTTACAGCCATTTGCAAAAACTGAAGGATAATCGTCCTGCAAGTTACAGGGTCGTGAGAGACTTTTTTGGCAATGAGTATTATATTGAGGAGCGTTGGGACGAGGACAGTTTCATCAGAGAGGCGATGGCTTCTCTAGATTTAGCTCCAATCCAACGCCAAGTTGCCAAACAAAGCTTCAGAGACTACGAAATCACTTTAAATCACAGGGGTGACGAACTCGTGTTGATGAGCCGGGCGGATGGTTTTCATAAGGAAGTCGCCCTAGGCGTGGAATTTGAAGACATATCCGTCAATGGATTTGAGATGGTGAGCGAAAGTGTTGCTGCATTAAGAATTGGAATAAAGAAGGCCGAGCCTAAACCTTCGCAATGGCAATTCGTCAAGATACTAAACGCCGGCGTTGAGAGAGAAGCTGTAAGAGAAGCTGAAAGAGAAGCTGTAAGAGAAGCTGAAAGAGAAGCTGCAAGAGAAGCTGCAAGAGAAGCTGCAAGAGAAGCTGCAAGAGAAGCTGCAAGAGAAGCTGCAAGAGAAGCTGCAAGAGAAGCTGAAAGAGAAGCTGCAAGGTACGCATCATTGAAGCGCTTGGAAGACCAGGAAAGAAGAGAACGCGCTGAGATAGCCAAGGCGCAGGCAGACCAAATTGCCAGGCGTGACGCTGATAAAGCAGCCAAGAAGGCCAGAAAGCAGGCCATCGCCGAGAAGAAGGCCTTTCTAATAGCACAGAAAAGATTGAGTCGCGAAGCTGCCGAAGAGGAGGCTGCACGCGCCGCAGCAACTTCTAGAACTCAAACTCCATCCCCCGTGGTGATAAATATTAATATTTCCGAAGCTGCCAAGACTGAGTCTCCCGCCGCTGCCACACCGCCATCTACTCGCGGCCGGTCGCACTCTCCAGTATTAGAAGATGTGGATGATGAAGAGATTCATCGCTACCGCAGATCTTTGGACCTCTCGCCTAGAGGGTCTTCGGTCGTGGATAACTTTTAACTAGAAAAATGTATATTTAATGATATGAGTGCATGATATAGTAAAGACGTCACTTGTCTCCTATGACCCGTGTAACCTAATTCAGCAGTCACCAACACACAGGAAACGAAGTAAGCACATGTTACCCGAGGAGCAGTGTTTGTTTATCAGAAACTTCAGTCCGCTTACAGACCTTCGATCATCACTAGCCTATAAAATACACCACTTTCCATCAGCTTATAAATTACGGGCGTGTGGCGTAGTTGGTAGCGCGCTCCCTTAGCATGGGAGAGGTCATCGGTTCGACTCCGGTCTCGTCCACTTATATTTTTCCACCCAGATTACCAATAATTTTTTCAATTCATCTGCACCCGATTACCGAGACAATCTAGGCGCAAAACGTAAGCCACAGCCAAGTCGCTCAATCGTGATACTCATTTTTGGTGCAGAGAGCAGGTTTAGTCATCTTAAGCTTTCCCAGCATTAGCCCCTGCTTCTTCGGAACACTTTTCACTGGCGTCAACACAAACGCTAGAAAAATTGGTCATATTTACTCTATCAGCAATCAAAATACGCTCGTGGTGGTCTTTTAATTGCGCAAACGCCAGCAGGAATCGGAAGTGTAGTCAGTGATTGAGGTTTCTGAGTGCCTGGAGAAATATATATAAGCAAATTGCTTGAGCGGTTGCTTCAGCAGAAAACCTGATTACCTTTAAACTAAACGATTGGCATAAGGACCTACGTTTGACCTAATACGGAGAGACTCCAGTGTGGGTTGGAATTTTAACTGTTCTTCTTCTGTCGATCGTTACCCAGTGGACAGATCACCTTACCTACAAGGTATAAACCATAAAGCTTCAAATTTTGAGCAGGTAGAAGGACGTCGTGTTAACTTGATTGCACATTAGTTCAAGTGTTGAGATTGTCTTAGAGCTAAAGATTATCTCGTAAGTATCCTATGGTCTCCCCAGCTGTAAGCATAAGGGACTACGATGCTACCAACACTTTCCAAGATATGTTATACCAGCATGCAAGGGCATTGAGCTACGCATCCGTTTACTACGGAGTGGATACCTGGGATATTACGCGTTTGCTGATGAGTCTCTTGGCCATTCTCCGTGAAGGTCGCAAACTGATTTTCCTAGGCACAGGTAAGTCTTTCAAAATAGTGCACAAGACGGTGGCCATGTTGACCTCCCTTGGAATAGACGCTCGGGCATTACACCCCACGGAGGCGCTACATGGAGATATGGGTGTAGTACGGCCAGGAGACGCTCTGTTGGTATGTTCCAGCAGTGGAGAAACTCAAGAGCTCGTGACGTTCTTGAAGCATGCCCATGCAGTGTTGGAACCCGGCTTGATAGTGCTAGTCTCGTCTAGTACTGGATCCTCGTTGCATGCGCTTGTGGACCAGGTGCTGTACGTGCCTCAGCCACCTGAATTTCAAGAAAAGTACTTACAGCACGGGCTACCCTCACCGACAATATCTACCACTTTAATGCTGTCGGTCCTGGATTGCTTATGTCTGGCCCTCACCGAGATGTATTTTGAGGGTAACCGTGAGAAGCGCTTGGCGTTCTTCAGTAAAATGCATCCTGGTGGTGGTATCGGCCAACAACTGGCAGTCCAGCCCGTAGATCCCACACCAACTCAGGCTCCTGTTCCTGTGGCCACAACGTCAAGAGAGAATGCCGGGCATATATCTTTGGATATTTCCGAGGGAGAGTTTTTACAGCATATCGTGGAATTAGACTATTGCTTGATTGACGGCGTTCGTTACAGCTCGCAATTTTTACAGCACAGGTATCGACTATGGAAAAATGAAACCCGCTCTTATAAATCTAAATCAGTTTTGAATGAAATCTGGAGTTTGGCATTGGTGCTGGCACCACATGCCACAGTCCCGGTTTGATAAAGAAAAAAAGAGCAAGTACCCTTGGTCTTGGTGGGAAACTACATGGATTAGGTTATTGTGAGCCCATTTAGCACTAGCGCTCAAAGAATTGATTTCTATACTCGTATCATGGGCAAAATCAGCACACATTGGAAACCCAGCGGAACCAACTGAGTCGCATTTTGTATTATTTTTTCTGACAAGTGGACTGACGCAGCTGACGGCTGCTTTGCACTTCGCATCCGTCTTGACTCGTGGAAGGTTGACATCTGTCGAGTTGACCTATTTCAAGGAAGGCACTTCTTCTGAGATTTTTCAGTGTGTCAGATTGTGCAAAACGGCTTCAATTTTCCCTTTCTTCCAGTGTTTTACGATTATGTCTTGTTCTAGAGGCAACCTTTTCGTGGTTAGGAAGTCCTGTTTGAACTACACAGTTGTTTACTTGTACGTATTGAAGTGTGAGTTAGTTGAAATCCGGGATTGCACCATACTCGTGCAGCCTTTTTGTGCTGTATACTGGGTAGAAAACGGTTGAGCAAGCTCTCCACTTTGATGTGTTCGAGGTTAGAGCCGTTTTTCTGCAAGGACAGAGTAGATAGACGTTGATGCTGGATACTTTGTCATATACACGGTAAATACGCTGGAGGAGGGATATTCATAGAACAAACTATCAGTAATGCAACTCCAGTATATGGAGATTGAACGAGGATTCGGCGATCTCTGGGGCAGAGAGTTGTCCTCCAAAAATAATTTACTGCAGAAGGAAGTGAAAGATACTCTCATGAACGACATATTTATCGAGCTTAAAACGAACCCTTCGCCTATTTTCAAATTTTCCAAGGGTCAGTCAAGATACTGTCTATAGAAGCTCAGGAAGCTCATACTGACAGTCCTACGTGATGGCAAAAGCATCGTTGATCTTAATATTACATAGCCAAGTTTAAAGTTTCGTCGCACTGTCAGAAATTATCGATAATTATTCCCCCACATAAACTAATGTCAATTGATGTGACAAACAATATAAAAAAAGAGTAAGCTTAAGATGGTTGCAGCCGAGACCATACAGCAAAAATCCTCACAGACGCTTGGCTCCTCCCCACACTGACGAGACAGCTGGGTGGGCCTTCCTCATTGTTCATAAGAAGTTACGGGGAATGGCGCCGATCACGTGACTCAAGCATCACCCATTGATCGACGAGCCAGCTGTCCTTGGCTCCCCAGCTGATAGCCAGTATGGCATGGTCATGCTCTAGCACAGATTTAACGTTCCGCTGCCGGATGGCCACCGCCAGATCTGCGCTATCGAGGACAATTAAGCTTGTTGGCTGCTTGAGAAACGACTGCAATCTGTAATCTACTACAAATACGGTACTCTGGCCGAGCGGTTAAGGCGCCAGGTCGAGGTCCTGGTCTCTTCGGAGGCGCGAGTTCGAATCTCGCGGGTATCACTATATTTTTACATTACTCTGTAATGTAACAATTACCCGGCCCTTTGCTCTTCCATTATTGTCCGTCTCTATATATAGAGCGGTTACAAGGATGCCCTTGGATACCTATAACCAAACGCGAAACTCGTCAAAGACCTTCCAAAGAAGGCCGATCCAACCTCACACACTGGAACACGTCTGAGCTTCTAAACAGGCCTGTACCTTGTCTACCCGCTGCCTCGACCAGACTCAAAAAAATAACGGCCTGCAAGGCGTCCACACATCCCGTGTTTGCTACTTCCTGCTACATTTGGTGAGAACACGGCCCCGGTTTGTGCCTGGATATCCACCACAACGCGACACTTGAAAAGACTCGCGTTCTTTGAGCCCTCTGCGGATCAATTTTTTTAAACTGGTCTCACGAATTACGTGTGTAGTGGGTTTTTTTTCGCTGAAAGAAGCCTAGCGTGATCCCAGCGGTGCTCTGCTTGCCTTCTGCTTCCAGGCGTAACATCGACGGCAGGCTAGTTGCCAGGCGAAACCTCGAAAAGCGGTTGCCATTGCGATAGTCCAGTTTTTTTTTTTTGGGGTTTTTTACCCATTCCTCTGGTCCACATACTTAGCAGCGACGCGGGCCGGCTAGCAACGAATCCATCCAAGCCACGGCCGCCGCTCCAGCACACTAGAAACAAGAACTGGCGGACTGGCTGTATAGCCGTAACTTCTACCCACCAGTCTTGAGAAGTTTGCCTTTCGAGACGAAATCGTCGACCTGTCCGCTGAGTAACTAACAGTCCTCACGGATCTCTCACACCCTTGTGTGCTTCAACTGTTATTTCTCGTACGCTCGCTACAACAAGATCAAAACGTTTTTTCAACTGCCGGTGTCCTAGTTTTTCCTGGACTTTGTTGTATTTGTAATTTGGACATTAAGCAGTCCTCTCGCGTCGTGTTCTCCAAGCGTTTTTCCAAGAGGCTGATTACTCACAGTAATAATCTTACTGTCTTTCAGTTTCCCTTAGGTTTCCTTTCTGTTGGCCCCATCTATTTTTCCCAATATAGGCTTTTTCCTAGGATCAAGAAATTTCGCTTGCCAGCAACATTGATTAAATTCTTCAAGAAAACGCTTCAAGAGGTGAACAAAAAACAAACCCCGATAGCACCGTCTTTCTTGAGTCTTTTCAGTACCCTCCAACCGCCGCACTTGTTGCACTCCCATTAACAGCTCTTGCTTTTGCTAACATGTCAGTGCGAAACCTAACGGAGAAACACTTTGAAGAAGGCTCGAATTTGGACTCTCGCGAAAACCTCGCGCAATCCTCGTCGCAGCTGGGCTCTGCACCTCATAACCCGTTTTCAGATGACGCCGAGGACGAAATGTATGGATCTGGATCCTATAGCGCCAGTGACGCTTCGCTGATCCACCACGACAGCGACCGTAGCCCCGTGGAGAACTCCCGGGACGTTTCCGACTACAAAGGGTATTACTCCAGGGGCCCGGCGGGTGCTCGCCAGTCGGCCAGAAGTGGTGCTGCCGCTGCTGCGGCCGGAAGACTTGGTCGCGGTAGTTCAAGTGCAAGCCAAGCCATGCCCGCAGGACTGCCCTCCGGCACGAGTCTTAACTCGCACCTAGGTATTTCCACCAACGACATCACAGCACCACCGGGCTTTGACCGCTATCCCATTGTCGGGGGTTCACGAGTGACCTCCATGGCGGTACCTCCCGGAGCCAGTACTTCCCACCCCCAGGGACCCAGCAACAACAACTCATCTGCGTCGATCACATCATCAGACCCGTTCATCAGTGACCAGGACTTCTCACCCTTTGGTGGTTATCCAGCGTCCTCCTTCCCACTCCTTTTGGATGAAAAAGAAGACGACGACTACCTGCACAACCCTGACCCCGAGGAAGAAGCTCGGCTCGATAAACGCCGTTTCGCACTGGACTTCAAACATATGGACAAAAGAGCAGCTGGTGGGTACATCAGTTTCCTGCTTCTGTTTCTGGGAGCTATCGCCGTGTTTGTCATTCTCCCCGTGCTTACATTCACCGGTGCCACCATACATTCACACCCACAAACAATCACTATCCTTTCGTTATATGAGTATCCACAACTATCTGCCATTCGTACTAGCTTGGTAGATCCCGACACGCCAGACGACCAGAAGACCCACGAAGCCCTGGATGGCTCTTCTTGGCCGTTGGTGTTTTCCGATGAGTTCAACGCGGAAGGAAGAACTTTTTATGACGGAGAAGATCAATTTTGGACTGCTGTCGATATCCATTACGATGCTACCAAAGATCTCGAATGGTATTCTCCCGACGCTGCCATCACTGCCAATGGTACCCTACAGCTGACTTTAGACGCTTACAAGAACCATGGTCTATACTACAGATCTGGTATGATGCAATCTTGGAATAAAATGTGTTTCACGCAAGGCTACGTCGAAGCCTCTGCAAACCTCCCCAACTATGGTAGAGTCATGGGACTGTGGCCTGGTATGTGGACTATGGGAAATCTTGCGAGGCCAGGGTACCTAGCCTCAACCGAAGGATTGTGGCCATATTCTTATAGCGCTTGTGATGCAGGTATCACTCCTAACCAAAGTTCCCCCGATGGTATATCAATGTTGCCAGGTCAAAGACTAAGTGTATGTACCTGTGATGACGAAGACCATCCGAACCAAGGGACGGGTAGAGGTGCCCCTGAAATTGATATCATCGAAGCCGAGACCGACACAACCATTGGTGTAGGGCTGGCATCCCAATCTCTACAGATTGCTCCCTTTGACATCTGGTACATTCCGGATTACAACTTTATTGAAATCTACAATACTTCCACTACGGTGATGAATACCTATTGCGGTGGACCGTTCCAACAAGCGGTCTCAGCAGTTTCAACCTTGAACACCTCGTGGTACGAATTCGGCCCCGACGCTGGTTACTTCCAATCTTACGGTTTTGAGTTAATTAATGACGAAGAAGATGGGTATCTGAGATGGTTCGTTGGGGATAAACCAACCTACACAATTTACTCAAAGTCCTTGCACCCTAACGGTAATATCGATTGGAGATACCTCAGTAAAGAACCAATGTCCATTATTTTGAACTTGGGTCTCTCCACAAACTGGGCCTACATCGATTTCAATTCTATATTCTTTCCAGTCACAATGAGTATTGACTACGTACGGGTGTACCAACCCAGTGATGCTGTCAACATCAATTGCGACCCTGATGATTACCCAACTTACGATTATATCCAAAGCCATTTGAATGCTTACACCAATGCCAACCTCACGGATTGGGAGAGTGCCGGTTATACCTTCCCCAAAAACATCTTGACTGGAAACTGTAAGAGTTCGAAGTTTTCTTTGTCCTAGAATAAGCGAGGAGTGGGATTGTATTACAAGGCATCTGCATACACACTGGAAAGAAGGCAGCCACCTTTTCGCAGACAAGATTCAAAATGGGCGTCTGCAAGTCCCTCTTTTGATCATCCACGTCTGAAGAAGATACTGGTTTGTGGTAGGCTTCGGTAGGGTATAGCCAGGTACTCGATACCTATAAAATGGCGAGTTCAATAAGCCGTTCTTAGGTTGCTACATGTTATTTACAACAAAGTGTTGTAGAGACGTCAAGCGATCAAAACGTTCCTCTACACTAACAAATGTATGGGTATAAACGTCTGTACTAATAAATAGGCCTTATAAAATTGCTAAAATGGTTTGAGTGTGGAGAGTGAGGGAGAGGGTTTTGCGTATAGTGCTCAGGGCCAAGTTTAGAAAGCTCTAGAAGGCCGCGGTACTTTTCATCAATCGTCTGTGAGCCGCCAAACTCTTCAAAAGTGGTCAAATGAGTATTTCGGGCTGTCGTGTCCCGCTTGCTTTCAACCTTTTCGCGATCGATAACGTAGCACCAGGCCGTATTTACTTACTCTACAAAGTGCGTAAGAGAGGCCGAGAAAGAATGACCTGAAGCTAGCTATTATAGGCTCAAGGCTCTAAGTAGTGAATACAGTACCGCAATCTGCAGAAAGAGGGTTTACAGGTGTGATATTTCATCTCCATCGTCTTGGTGTGAGACTTGTGCGTCAAATGACATTCATTAGTTGGCATGTATCTATCACAGAATCGTAAATGTATCCTTGCGCAAGTGGTTTAGTGGTAAAATCCAACGTTGCCATCGTTGGGCCCCCGGTTCGATTCCGGGCTTGCGCAATTATTTTTGCAAGTAACAAGAATAGTGAAGCTATCAGGACGAAACAATGTGCTCATAAAGATCTCCAGTTGTTTCATCTATCGTCCCACTACTGAATACCAAAACCGAAAGTAGAGTAGGCTTGTATCGCTTTCAAGAATTGTGTTCTTTTTTGAGATATCAAAAAAATTGAAACGTTACACGTCTGGAAAATCTACAATTAATACAATCTACGTTCGACAGACAGCCTACATTTTGAAAAACTGTGATAACTTTAGCTCTGAGGTGGCAACTAAGTTCTGCTCTTGATGTCTTCGCCATTTAGAAACGGGAATAATTTACCAAGCTCTGCCTTTGGTGACGATACTCAGGATTCGCAGGGCAATGGACCGAACATGCCATCATCGATGCCGCCTGCTCACCAGTCTTCTCCTCCATTTTCATCGATGGGGGCTACATACGCTGGCGGAATTGGTTCTGAGGCTCCAGATGCCACACCCGTATTCCCTAGCTCGTCGAGGTCCATCGGTGCCGCTAATAGAAGCTCACAGTTGCCCATAGACGGTAGTGAGAGTTTTGATAGAGCCAGAGAAACCGAAGGAGAATTCGAGGAGAATAATCTGCCACTGGATGGTGTCCGAAGACGCAACCTGAATACCATAAAGAAAGTTGATGATCTTACGGGTGAAAAAGTACGTGAAGCTTTTGAACATTTTCTGGAAGATTTTACGGTCGAGACGGATGATGACGGCGAGGAAAACCACCGCACGATCAAAGCATACCGCTCCCAAATACAATTCATGAAGATTTACGATCTTAGCACCATATATGTCGATTACCAGCACCTGTCCACGCGTGAAAATGGCGCTCTTGCGTTGGCGATCGCGGAACAGTACTATCGTTTCCTGCCCTTCCTGCAAAGGGGCCTGAAAAGAATTATTCGCAAGTATGCACCTGAGCTACTGTTAACTTCAGATTCGGTAAGTTCTCAAACGACTGAAAATTTAGATACGCAGAACAATTCGGCACCGGACTCGCTACAACAGGGAAGCCAAGCTACTGGAGTGTCAGGCAGTGGTGCTGTTAACCCAAGCTCTGGATTTGCGACAGGTGGCTCGACAGTTGGGTCTCCCGAGCAAACAGAGCGAGTTTTTCAGATCAGCTTTTTTAACCTCCCAACCGTTCACCGCATAAGGGATGTCAGAGCTGAAAAGATTGGCTCTTTGATGACAATATCGGGGACCGTGACAAGAACGTCTGAAGTACGCCCCGAACTTTTCAAAGCGAGTTTCAACTGTGACATGTGCCGTGCTGTCGTTGATAATGTCGAACAAGTTTTCAAATACACTGAGCCTACTTTCTGTCCAAACCCCTCCTGCGAGAACCAGGCTTTTTGGACACTCGCTGTTGGGCGATCCAAATTTTTGGACTGGCAAAAAGTTCGAATTCAAGAAAACGCTAATGAGATTCCGACTGGATCAATGCCTCGTACTATTGACGTTATTCTCAGGGGCGATTGTGTTGAAAGGGCAAAGCCTGGCGACAGATGCAAGTTTACTGGTACAGAGATTGTCGTTCCCGACATTACCCAATTAGGCTTGCCTGGAGTTAAACCAAGTGGTTCGGCCGATAATAGGGGCATGTCACGAAGCTCTGAGGGCCTAAATACGGGTGTGAGTGGACTAAAGTCGTTAGGTGTTCGTGACTTGACATACAAAATTAGCTTTTTAGCCTGCCATGTAATACCGACCGGCCAGAATAGCAATAATGGATCGGCTTCCAGCGATGATAATGCTGATTTACTAAATATGCAGGTCAACCACACCAGCAATGATGGCGAAAGAGATCAAGAAATCTTTTTGAACAGCTTAAACTCTCAAGAGATAAACGAGCTTAAAGAAATGGTCAAGGATGAGCAAATTTACGATAAACTGGTTAGGTCCATAGCGCCCGCTGTATTTGGCCATACAACTGTGAAGAAGGGAATCTTATTACAGATGCTCGGAGGTGTGCACAAGACCACTGTCGAAGGGATTAACCTAAGGGGTGATATTAATATCTGTATTGTTGGTGATCCATCTACCTCTAAGTCACAGTTTCTCAAGTATGTTTGTGGATTTGCCCCCAGAGCCGTTTACACTTCTGGTAAGGCTTCCTCTGCTGCTGGGTTGACAGCTGCTGTAGTCAAAGATGAAGAGGCGGGTGACTTTACAATTGAAGCAGGTGCGCTCATGTTAGCGGACAACGGCATCTGTTGTATCGACGAGTTTGACAAAATGGACATTTCAGACCAAGTTGCTATTCACGAGGCTATGGAACAACAAACAATCTCCATCGCAAAAGCGGGTATTCATGCAACTTTAAATGCGAGAACGTCCATTCTGGCCGCTGCGAACCCTATTGGTGGTAGATATAATCGAAAGCTGACGCTGAGAGGTAACTTAAACATGACAGCTCCGATTATGTCGAGATTCGATCTGTTCTTTGTGGTGCTGGACGACTGCAATGAGAAGATTGACACCGAGCTTGCCGCGCACATCGTGGACCTGCACATGAAAAGAGACCAGGCAATTGACCCACCTTTTACGGCAGAACAACTGCGCCGGTACATCAAGTATGCTAGGACATTCAAACCTGTGATGAATGAGGAGGCCAGAACGTATCTCGTCGACAAATACAAAGAGCTACGGAAGGACGACGCTCAAGGTTTTAGCAAGTCCAGTTATAGAATTACGGTGAGACAACTGGAGAGTATGATTAGACTCTCAGAGGCGATCGCAAGAGCTAACTGCGTGGATGAAATCACGCCCAACTTTGTGGCAGAGGCCTTCGAATTGTTGCGCCAGAGCATTATCCGTGTTGACGTCGAGGACGTGGATGTGACCGCAGAATCAGACGAGGAGATCAACGAGTCACATTCGCCCAGCAATGATATTCCAGGCGGCGCAGAGAGCTCGCCTGCTCACTCTCCTGCGCCCGTCGCTCCTGAACCAAAACCGAAGGAAAAAGTGACCATCTCTTACGACAAATACGCGGCTATGATCAACCTCATCGTACAGAAAGTTGCCCAAGAGGACCAAGAGGGAGGCGATGAGCTGACGGCCTCCGATATCGTTGACTGGTATCTGCTACAGCGAGAGAACGACCTTAACAGTGAGTCTGAGTACTGGCAAGAACGAAAACTTGCATTCAAGGTCATCAAGAGACTGGTGAAGGACAAGATTTTGATGCAGGTGCATGGAAACATGCAAGCCCTGGCAGAACATGAGTCCGCACATCCCACGCCAGAAAAAATTGTCTACGTTATACACCCCAATTGTGCTGTTTTGGATAACATTGTTGGCTCATCACCCAGGTGAGTCTAGTTACGGAGCCGAGTGCTTTTCCTCAAATGAAATGTGGTGATGGCTATGGTTTATGCCATACTCGCGACGCCTCAATCCACACCACTCTCGGGTTGCCGGCTAGCAGGCTTCGAAAGATGTATTTAATGGTACTCATAGGTCACTGAGTACTCAATTTCTTGTATTCACTTATCACGAGGACATTTGGAATGAACACCCACTGATGTCCTTTTCCACAAGGGGCATCAAACGAACTTACCCGTGGTTGTACCACGTTTAAAGCTGCTCATTGGCCCGCTGAGCTCTCAGGGGTAAGTCTTCGAGATGACTCTCGGAAAAGGGACAACAGGTAGAAGAACCATGGATATAAAAAGGACGCTGGAGGTCGGAGTACGATAGTGTTTACTGTTGAACGGAAGTTAAACTCCCCCGAGAAGTTTAGCCAAAGTCGAGGTGCGAGACGTCTTTGGCCGGATTCATAGGCGAAGACCATTTCTGCTGCTGCTCTTGGTGGAACTTTCTTAGATTGAGTACTTGATCCATTTTTAGGTATAGTTCGAAATGTCATCTGGAAGAAGACCCAGCCTGTTCAATACTGTGTCGAATGACCTAATCACTGAGGACCCCAACGCGCCTCATGTTCCTCGTTTGACGAGGAGACTGACGGGATTTTTGCCGCAAGAGATCAAGGCGATAGAAACGAAGATCCCGGTGCAATCGCGCGAGCTTTGGAACAAGCACAAGGTGCAAAAGTTCAACACTAGCGAGGAATTTGAGGAAAAGTTTATTTCGCATGTTGAATGGACGTTAGCCCGTTCGTTGTACAATTGTGACGACCTGGCAGCGTACCAGGCTACCTCACAGTCGGTGCGCGATAACTTGGTGATTGACTGGAACAAGACACAACAGAGACAAACCGTTCGTGGTGGAAAACGTGTGTACTATTTGTCCCTTGAGTTTCTGATGGGCAGAGCTCTAGACAATGCATTAATCAATATGCGTACCGACACGTCTGCACAGGATGTTGGTAAAACTGATCAAGTGCTGACCAAAGGAAATACATCGCGGGAGATGATTCGCCAAGCGATGAAGGACCTGGGCTTCAAGCTGGAGGATATTCTCGAGCAGGAACCAGATGCGGCTTTAGGGAACGGTGGCTTGGGCCGTCTGGCAGCTTGTTTCGTTGACTCTTTAGCCACAGGTAATTTTCCTGCTTGGGGGTATGGGCTGCGCTACCAGTACGGTATTTTCGCGCAGAAGATCATCAACGGTTATCAGGTGGAGACTCCAGATTATTGGCTCAACTTCAGTAACCCTTGGGAAATTGAACGTGCCGAAATCCAAGTCCCGATCAACTTCTATGGATACGTTGATCGCACAAATGGCGAGCAGTCTACACTAGCACCTTCTGATTGGATTGGCGGTGAAAGAGTGTTAGCAATGGCCCACGACATGCCTATCCCTGGCTTCAAAACGTCGACTGTCAATAATTTGAGACTCTGGAACGCAAAGCCAACCACAGAATTTGACTTTTCTAAATTCAACAGTGGTGACTACAAAAATTCGGTGGAACAGCAACAGCGGGCAGAGTCCATTACTGCTGTTCTCTATCCTAATGACAACTTTGAGCAAGGTAAAGAATTGCGGCTGAAGCAGCAGTACTTCTGGTGCGCTGCTTCTTTGCACGATATTGTAAGAAGGTTTAAGAAGAACGGGAGGCCCTGGTCTGAGTTTCCTGATGCTATCGCTATCCAATTGAACGACACCCACCCCACATTAGCGATTGTTGAATTGCAAAGAATTTTGGTTGATTTGGAGAAACTTGATTGGCACTTGGCCTGGGATATTGTTATAAAGACGTTTGCTTATACGAACCACACTGTTATGCAAGAAGCCCTGGAGAAATGGCCCGTGGGTTTGTTAGGTCACTTGTTGCCAAGACACTTGGAGATCATTTTTGATATCAACTGGTTCTTCCTACAGAACGTGGAGAAAAAGTTTCCCCATGATATGGAGCTATTGTCTAGAGTCTCTATCATCGAAGACGCTTCCTCAGATAGGCAAGTGCGCATGGCGTTTTTGGCCATCATTGGTTCTCACAAGGTCAACGGTGTGGCGGAATTGCACTCGGATTTGATCAAGACAACAATTTTTCAAGATTTCGTCAAGATATATGGCGCCAACAAATTCACAAACGTTACAAATGGTATCACTCCTAGGAGATGGTTGAAGCAAGCCAATCCCAAGTTGGCCCAGCTTATCAGCGAGACCATAAATGATCCTAACGATGATTACCTGCTTGACATGTCAAAATTGACAGAGCTATCCAAATATGCCGAAGACGCGGGGTTCCAAAAGAAGTGGAACGACGTGAAACAATTCAACAAATTGAGACTTGCTGATTTGATCAAGCGTCTAAATGGTGGTGTTGACGTAATCGATAGAGAGCACATTAGAAACACTCTTTTCGATATCCAGGTTAAACGGATACACGAGTACAAGCGCCAACAATTGAACATCTTTGGTGTAATTCATAGATACTTGGAAATGAAGGAGATGCTGCAGTCTGGTGGATCCATTGAAGAAGTGGCCAACAGGTACCCACGTAAAGTTTCCATCTTTGGTGGGAAGAGTGCTCCGGGTTACTACATGGCCAAACTGATCATCAAACTTGTCAATTCGGTTGCCGAGGTTGTGAACAACGATGCCGAGATCCAAGATTTACTCAAGGTGTACTTTATCCCCGACTATAACGTTTCAAAAGCTGAGATAATTACACCTGCAAGTGACCTGAGTGAGCACATTTCCACCGCTGGTACAGAGGCTTCCGGTACTTCGAACATGAAGTTTGTGATGAACGGTGGTTTGATCATCGGCACTGTGGACGGAGCCAACGTGGAGATTACTCGAGAGATTGGTGAAGACAATATTTTCCTGTTTGGAAATCTGAGCGAAAATGTCGACGAACTCCGTTACAACCACCAATTCCACAACCCTGAATTACCAAAGCCTCTAAAGAGAGTTTTAGACACTGTTGAAAGCGGTGCATTTTCACCTCAAAACCATCACGAGTTTAAACCGCTGACTGATAGCATTAAATATCACGGCGATTACTATCTAGTGAGTGATGATTTCGAATCTTACATTGCTACGCAGGACTTGGTGGATGAGGTATACCACAAAAACAAGAAGGAGTGGCTCAAGAAGAGCATTTTGAGCGTTGCCAACGTTGGGTTTTTCAGCAGTGACAGGTGCATTGAGGAATACGCTGAGACTATTTGGAATGCGGAGCCCGTGAAGCCAGAATGAGAAGCTGGTTTGTGGTCAGCAGCATTACACATTTTAAATTAAACACATATTAAACTGAAAAGTGATTCAGCCAAAATAAAAATGTGTAGATCGTTAGTGTAAACTAGAACCCAGCCTACCTAAGCAGTCGAACACTAGTGACTAATTTCTGGGGGATTTTCGTACATGATTAATTGCTCATGTGTTGTGGCTGGAGCTAATGTGTCGTGTCTGTCATGCGTAAATAGGGAAACTTCTTATCGCCATTCCTGAAGTCAGCCATCAAACATGTCCGCAATGCCGACAGTCTCTGGCCGAGCAGGTATTTCTTGCCAAGGGCCACTTTGAGTACTCTTGTTTCTGGCAGCATCAAATTCTAAATACTGCGGAGCGAAAGGTGCAGAAGTTTCGATATCCGCTGCAGTACAACTAATTAGTAACCGAGGATTACGGCTCTTGGCATGTTGAGATTGGTGCCGACGAATCGCAGAAATCATGGGCCTGGAGATATGACTGACTAGTTTGGTCACACTTGGCAGAGTATGAGAAAGATGCCGGCCATCCAGCTCACTCATCGACACACGCCCCGGGGACAGGATAGTATATATAGATATGCGATCATCCGGTTCAGTATGGTTTAATTATATGGGGGAAAGAGAGCGTGCGTAGGATTAAATCTTGTAAGGTCGAGAAGACATGATGATCACCAATACAGCGACCTCGTCGTCAGACTCGTTTATCGAAAGAGAAGTGAGGAATGGTTGCCGAGAAGAAGAAATTAAAGACCAGCATCAACTGACTACAGGATTAGCAAAACAATATTTAAAGACACGTTTCACCACTTTGTTCCCATCAAAGGCCGTACTTCGGGAAAACTGGAACAAATATCCCTGGAATCCATTTCCTGCGTTAGTCCATTTAAATGCCAGACAAGTCCAATATTTTGTGGTGGGATTTTTGGCTTGGACGTGGGATGCCTTGGACTTCTTTGCAGTGTCACTGAATTTAACGGAGATTGCAGAGGATCTCCACACACCGATAAAAGATGTTACACATGCTATTACCTTAGTGTTATTATTAAGGGTAGTAGGTGCCATTTTGTTTGGCTATCTGGGGGATAGATTTGGTCGCAAGCTGCCCTACTGTCTGTCAATGTTTCTGATTATAGTGGTTCAGATTGGCACAGGATTTGTGAAGAATTTCCCTGCCTTTTTAGGTTGCAGAGCTCTCTTTGGGGTGGTAATGGGGTCTATCTTTGGTGTAGCGAGCGCTACGGCTTTAGAAAATGCACCAGAAGAATCCAAATCTATTTTGTCTGGTATCTTTCAAGAAGGTTACGCCTTGGGCTACCTGCTAGGTGTGATATTTAAGCGGGCCATTGTGGATAATTCCCCATATGGGTGGAGGTCTTTTTTTTGGTTTAGTGCTGGTCCCCCAGCTCTCTTTATTGTCTGGAGGCTACTTCTTCCAGAGTCCGAGGCCTTTTTAAAACGGCAAGTTCCTACCTCAGAGAGTTCTGGAGCAAAACGTGCAGAACCGCCATCGTCCAGGTTTTGGAGAAATGCAAAACTAGCCCTCAAAAGACAGTGGATGACCTTAATTTATATGGTCATACTGATGGCCATGTTCAACTTCTCGTCGCATGGCTCTCAGGACTTATTTCCAACAATGCTTTCTAAACAGTATGGGTACTCAGAAGATGCATCAACTGTCACCAATGCAGTGGCGAACATTGGGGCGTTAGTTGGTGGTATTCTGGTTGCACACGTATCATCTTTCATCGGGCGTCGATGCGCTATTGTCCTGTGTTGCGTAGGAGGTGGTGCATTTTTATATCCGTGGGGCTTTCTATCAAACCCTCGACAACTAAACCCCTCCGTATTTTTCCTTCAGTTTTTCGTTCAAGGAGCATGGGGAGTAGTTCCCATTCATTTGACTGAGCTTTCTCCTGTTGAGTTTCGTACATTTGTTATTGGCGTTGCTTATCAGTTAGGAAACATGATCAGTAGCGCATCATCTACAATCGAGGCAAGTATAGGAGAGCGTTTTCCAATCGAAGGAAAGGAAGGTGTATACGATTATGGAAAGGTAATGTGCATCTTTATGGGAAGTGTTTTTGCCGCATTGTTAATAACAACCGTGCTGGGTCCCGAAAATAAAGGTGGGGAGATTGTCATCGATGAAGAACGTGTTTACGAAAGCAATTTGGTTGCCAGAAACGAATTTTATGATTTAGAGCGTGCAGCCTCTATTGAAACGTCACAATCAGCATTTAAGCCGGTTCTTGAACATGTTGCCGATATCGGCGCTTATAATAATTCCGGCGATGATAGTCCAAAACCCGGCAGTAATCATAATGCCAAGTAAGTTTAAACCAGCCAAATTTTGATCGAGGTAAGCCGGAACTTTCCAGAGAAATTGAAGATTTTGGTGTTGGCTTGTTTTGTTGGTCTATGTAATATGTATAATCTTTTTTACATTCGTACCTTGATACTACAATTGAAACTCTTCCTTAAGAGCGAGACCAAACCTCTTTATACCCTCTCTCAACTTGTCCAGTGGCACAGCAGCGTATGTTCCTCTGAAGATTACTCCATTAGGATCTAGTTCCTGTTTGCTTGAAGTAGGTTGAGGTGGTTGAGTGTCCCCCAGAGCCTTGAACCAAGCACCAGGAACAACTAGTACGCCGCTCGCAACAACCTTCTCGTAGATAGCTTGTTCGACAAGCTCAGGTTTAGATTGATACTTGGTAGCAAACTCCGGATGCGAAGAGGCGTCAATGTTCAAGGTAAAGAACATACCTGCGATTGGTGGATTGATGTGGAAGGCTGGGCTCTCTGGAATATACTCGTAGAGAGCATCAATAGCAACATCACGCTTTTCATTGTATTCACGACGCATGCCTATTAGCCAGTCTAAGAATCCACCCTGACCCCAACGGTTCAATGTTCCGGCCACAATGCTTTGACTGAAGCCAGAAGGGTTTTGTATGGTCATTTCGTGAAGCTGAAGGTATGCTTTCAAAATCTTCGCGGAAGCGACAATCCACCCCAATCTGGTACCGGGTCCTAGGACCTTAGAGAACGAATCCATTCTAATAACACGACCTTCGGTATCCAGCGAGATAAAAGATTTAGCCAAGGATTTGACAAACTCATCATGAGAGGCAAATTCGGTGGCCTTTCTTTGTGAGGGATCTTTTTGGTAAGCATCCATCTGTAGAAAATAGTAAGGTTCATCTTCCAAAATTAGCAAATCGTGCTTTTGGGCAATACGGTAGATTTCCACTTTGCGGTCATCACTCAACGAGGAGCCTGTAGGATTTTGACCAGTTGGGATTGTGTACAATAATTTGGGCTTCCTGGTTTCTGGGTTCCAATTGTCCAAAATGCTTTCCAACCTTTCAGGAATCAACCCATGGTCGTCCAGCGGCACGGGGAAAACATTGACACCTTGGGCCTCAGCGGCGTAAATGGATGAAGAAAAAGTGTACTGTTCGGCCAAAATGGTGTCGCCTTTGTTGCAGAAAATTCTAAGGGTAGATTCCCATGATCCAGTATTACCAGTGGTGGCCAGGATGTCCCAATCGGCGTACTTCATGCCGTGCACCAGCTGGGTGTGCTCCCTAACAAATGATAGAAACTCTGGCTGGCCCTTGCTGTGTCCATATTGCAAAGAGCGCGAAAGCGGGATGTCCTTGGAGTCACCGGCCTTGGTGACTTCGTTCTTGCGTACTTGAACATGGCAGGTGTCTTTGGCGTCCCCAGAAGGCGATTCACCAATCCCATTAGCAAATGGAGGCAATGGCGACTCTACCTGCAAGTTGTCCCAAGGAAAGTATTTGCTCATGGGCAGCCCACCGCCCAAAAAGACGATATTGGGGTCTTGGAACAAGTGGATGCACGACTTTAGAGGCGACGACTTACGTGCTTTGGTTTCATCCGAGAAGAGGTGCGAGAAGTCTAAAGAATCACCCACAGTCATTGTTTGAAGTTCTGTTGGTGCGTTTAGTGGACAGGAGAGCTTGCTTTGAGCGGGAAGAGAAACAGCGCTTTGGATTTTTTAGTAAAACACTCGATCCGCACGGTGAACACAACTGCTAAACCTGACGAACAATCGGCTACTGGGATATGAAATACACGATTTCCGTGGTATAAATACGGTTTTGCCTCGGCGTTGGGTGTAAAATTCCGTGCAAATACGCCGACGACGACAGTAGCGATAATGCTGCTCTTACCAATCTGAGAAGAGTCACACAGCTAAATGTGTGTCATCGGTGCTCCATGAGCGAAATTTTTCTTTTCGAAAGGCATCATTTCCATTTATCGTCTACCATCATCGCCGTCACTAGGCGATAAGAGAAGAAACGACAGCCGAACGCAGCGTTCAAAATGGAAAATCCGAAAAGAAACGGGTGTCTCGAAAGAAGAAGAAACCTCTGTTTCCCAAAATGGTAGCCACGCAACTCGACGTTTGACTCGAAGTTCGACCAGAAAATAGGATCGTGAAAACCACGCGACGAGACGAGTACATACCGTTAACAGTGATCGATTTGCGTGCTATTGACACCTACGCCTATCATTTAGCCGCCCTTGAGCTAGAGGACTAGAACCACGAAGCGAGGCAGGAAAAGCTAAACGAGGCCCATTTAGATAGGCACCGGGTGCTTCATATCTCTGGTTGTCTTTGCATCAAGCGGCAGTTCGCCAAGATAGCAGATTTTGGCTCACTATCGTTATTGTTATGCGGACAGTTTGCGACATGAAGAGCCCCTTGCCACTTTTTATACTCCCACATATCATGCTCGACGAGCCACAATAGTCTTTTGTACGGTGATTAATATAACATATATTATATATACATGTTATGGTAGTGATCATCCGGGTGTTGAATTCCAGCAGGATCTAGCTAACTCGAGCTCTTTCGACACCGGACCCTTGGTTACGTCCCTTCTCACTCGCTATGCTATCTACCAAAGTGATAAGCCTGGTGTCACCCCTATTTACGGCCTTGCTGTTTGCATTTAGGTTCTCATGGGCTGCATCGTCAGCTCAGGACTATGCGATTGCCCCGGAGCTGATCCCAGGCCTTTCTGCTGTAGAGGACCGTGATTTGATACCCGAAATGCATGCTGGGCACATCCCACTAGGCCCGGAAGACGACGTTAACGCCAAGAACTATTTTTTTTGGAAGTTCCACGACACCTCAGGGCGCAGCAGTTCCCAAGCTCAGAACACCCTTGTTTTCTGGTTGAATGGCGGCCCCGGCTGCTCCTCCATGGATGGAGCGTTGATGGAGGCTGGCGGTCTGCGCATTGACTCTTCTGGTAAAGCGTATTTGAACGAGGGTGCTTGGCATACGAGGGGCGACATTGTTTTCGTCGACCAACCTGCAGGAACCGGATTCTCCACCGTCGGCGCGGACTCCGAGTATGACACTGACCTGCTTGCCGTTTCGCAGAACTTTCTCACTTTTTTGCATCGTTACTTCGAAGTTTTTCCCCACGACATTCAAAAGCAAATCGTTTTGGCAGGTGAGTCCTATGCTGGCCAGTACATCCCTTATTTTGCACATGCTATCTTAGAACAGAACGGTAAAGACGTGGAGAACAACATTAAGTTGAGTGCCCTACTCATCGGTAACGGCTGGATTGATCCCAATCAACAAGCCCTGTCATATATTCCTTTCGCACTGGAGAAAGGGCTTATCGAAAAGACCAATAATAAGCTCACGGGCCTGTTAAGTCAACAGGAAAAATGTCAAAACCAACTCAACTCGAACGACGAGCTCCCTTTTTCGGTGCCTGAATGTGAAAATATACTGACGGAGCTGTTAGATGTGACTAGAATTACCGACGGCTCTGACGGTAGAAAAGTCGATCCCAACCAGGAATGTCTCAACATTTATGATATACGACTCAGAGACTCCTTCCCATCCTGTGGTATGAGTTGGCCGGGCGATTTGCCCAATCTAGCCAAGTTTTTCGGAACCCCAGGTGTTATGGAAGCGCTCCATTTGGATTCCGAGAAGGTCCCGAAATGGCATGAATGTGACGACCAAGTGTCGAATCATTTAAGAAACCTTGAGTCCAAACCATCAATTCATATTCTGCCTCAGATTTTGGAGTCTGGTATTGAGGTCATACTTTTCAATGGTGATCAAGATATCATCTGCAACAATCTCGGAATAGAAACTCTCATCAACAGCTTAACGTGGAATGGTGGGAAAGGCTTTTCTGACAAGGTACAATATTACGATTGGGAGTATCAATATGGGACCGATTACGAAGTTGCACCTGCTGGTTACGTGAAGTACGACCGGAATTTGACTTTCATCAGCGTTTACAATGCTTCGCACATGGTACCATTTGACAACGGGCTCGTCAGCCGTGGAATAATGGATATCTACTTAAATGACGTCGAACTGCTTCAAGGCGAAGATGGCGACATTTTAGTGAGCCACATGATCAATAACGATGTCCAATATTTGGAACCTACGGTTTCTGTTGAGTATGATGACCAAGGTGAAGACGAGGATTCAAAGGATCTCGAGGAAAACAACGGTGATGAAACAAATGACAATGGCGACAATGAAATGGGAGAGACTAATGAGCACGGAGGCGACCAAGACGGCAACGATGACCACAGCAAAGGTGATGACGATAATGATAAAGATGACGACGACGATAACGATGATGAAGACGATGATGAAGATAAAGACGATGATGATGAGGACGACGAAGATGACGAGGACGATGAGAACGATGACGATGATGGTGATGATGATGATGATGAAGACGAAGCTGATAATAAAGATGCTTCTGCAAACAAGCACCAACTACTGAGAGACACTCACAAACTCACTGTGGCCGGTGGGTCAATATTGCTTTCTATGGCTATTATTATAGGTCTTTACTTCACATTTCGTGAACGATTCCGTCCTAAACTTCGTGCTATACTCATAGATCCAAATGGAAGACAGGAGCAGGGCAAGAAATCGGTGTCGTGGGCAGCAGATTTGGAGCAGGACGCCGCGGACCTTGTCGAACCGCCACAAGGCTCTCAGAATAAAAAAGGATACTCCAATGTGCCAACACAGGAATCAAGGGGATCTTTTGAACTGGATGATTTGTAGTACCGGATAACGTCAGCGGGCATGCCGATTATCATGCGAGGGCCCCGCCTGCTCATATCTCATCAAAAAGCACGTTACGTGATCTGAGAATCACAATGGAGACTATCAAATAAGAAGGGCTACACCTTCTCGTTTAATCATTTACCCGTATCGACTTGTTCCTGTGTTATAATATTCTCTCTGGACAAGCTGCTACAAAAATACTGTCAACGAACAAAACAATGAGAGTGCTTAACTTTATGAAAAAACGCTAAAGGTAGATTCACCGAGGTCCTGGACGAAGGTGAGAGGATCCAGAGTACTAGTTTGCCATAATATTTCGGACCCGAGCTGCATGTTTGAAAAGAATTGCCTTCTTTCTGATATCGAGTCAGAGTGCCAAAGTTAAGGAGAATACGTGGGGTTGAAAGACGAAATCAGTTTTCAAATAAAAGTCGCAATTAGATTGTTATTAAAAATTGGTTTGAGGCTAAGCGAAGCTCTCCTTTTCGTCACTTGAACTAGGGGAAAAAAGATTCACCACGGAAATTACTTACCGCGACATCAACCGAAAATAGAGAGCGGTCATTATCTCAGACTTGTTCTTTATTCAATTTCAGCTTGTTCTTACTATTATCCATACAAAATTCTGTATCGAATCGCTAAGATGTCCCATTGATCCGTTCTCTCCACTTCGACCCAATAAAGTGGAAAGATCATTTTATTATTATGGCGCGTGCTTAATGCCAGAGCGTTCTTACAAGTCTATGATAGAAACTGTAAATTATCTTCTAAGTTTGTGATGTGGGATCTGAAAGTATATAGTGACTTAATCTCTCCATGATTACTTGGACTATAGATTTTGTCAGTTTGTAAGAGCAACTGCGAGTATCATTTACAAAAGATATTGACAGACGCAATCCGAATGCAGTTCCAGCTAAATAAATTCTGATAGCCCGCAAAGTCACTAATGCGAAATGAGTACCCATTCTAATTCCTTTGCTTGACTATCTACCTTGCATTTTCTTGGTATACTGATGCCTTACTACTCTGACAGTGTTTTAGTGATCATGGGTAACTCGACACTATTAAAGAGCGCTATGCTACTATCAATCGGTGGATCTAACACAAAGTACGCCTCGTTTTACTTATTTATGGCTAGGCAGCAGCAAAAGGTAGTTTTTTTATCAGCTTTGCTTATAGTTGAACTCTGTCTTCAGGGCAAACATCATATTGTGCGTGAAACACCACCTGGAACCGATTATTAAGGCATTATCCTGTCAGCCTGATGTGGAACGACAGGAATAGTCATAATAATAAGAATAATAATAATGCGAGGAATAATAACAAGGACGCGACATGTGTTAGAGACCTATCGACCTACTCACATGGCTATGAGACGTTATGAGCTAAGCTACACCAGTCTCTCTAGAGGCGACAAGATGACACGACATTTGTACGCCAACGGACGTCGATCACGGGTTAGTTTGAGCGAGGAAAATCATATCAATGGAGACCGGATGATCTGAACAGACAGGGATGTTAGATAAAACAGAATGCCATTCAATAGCGGACTCTAAGTAATTTAATATTAATATAGTAGTTTCCTTCTTTACGTCAAAGTTCGAATTACAAGTTGCAAAGCGTGACTCACTTTAACAGCTATGCACGAAATTGGTGCCTAACGAAAGTCTGTTCGCCATTTTAGTATAGTGGTTAGTACACATCGTTGTGGCCGATGAAACCCTGGTTCGATTCCAGGAAATGGCAAATTTTTTGGCCTACAATCATACTCGCGGTTACCGAGATGTTAAGATATTTTCGAGCTCATTGTGATTCATAGCGCTCCGCCATCGAGGCTTGTTACCTTCATATATTTAACTTGCGCTTTTCTAAATGCATATGTACTCAAAATTTGAGGATCTTCAAACTCTTCGAGATCATGCCGCAGCCTTGAATTCCGAATGCAAGTACAGCAGGGTGGATTTCATACCACTCACCACGAGCATAGAGTCCTAAGGGGAGGTTATCCAGAATTAAACCCCTATTGACAAAGTAGGCCATAGTACCCACTAAAGCCAATGATGTTGGAATTGGCAACCCTTCGAAATATTTTGATTTTCCTGACGTATCTTTGGGCAACTGCGCAACAGTGACATTGAATCTGGCTAATCTTGTCAATCCACAAAGCACAAAGAAAGAGAGCACCAAAACATCTAGAGTTGATTGAAATCCGATGGCAAAGGCAATCGACGCAGGTGCCACTCCAAAAGAGACGAGATCCGCCAGAGAGTCCAACTCCTGACCCATCAGGGAGGATCGATTCCTCAAACGCGCGACTTTGCCATCAAAGAAATCGAAAAACATGCCGAGAAGAATGAAAAAATGCGCTCTTTGAACATAATGGGGTTTTTTGGTAAGTGTGAACCTCAAGCAACTTACTATTGAATAAAAGCCACAAAATCCATTCATCATAGTGATGAGATCCGCCAAATGCAGGTTACGGATCATATTAAAGTGGTACTCGTCACTGGTGAATTTTTCGATGTCGCTTTCATTAGGAGGCTCTAAGGGAGGATTTTCCAGAGAGAAAATGCTGCTGGCCCTTCTGCTTGGGGTTCTACTGGCCGCAAACGATTCACCTTCACCGTCAGATATCACGCTAGTGTCGTTTGGCTTACTTGGGTCTTGTGGGCTTGCCATTTCGCGAGTTTTCTTTAATTTGATTGCAAAGATCAGATCTATAGTCTAATCTAGAGTGTTGGGTAACAAATCCGTGCTCAGTAGCTTTAAATAGGCCAAATTTTCAGTGTCCAATTATTTGGGTTTATACACGATGGATTAATTTGCATGTGAGTATGGATGATACAAGGTCCCTCCCTTTTGCTTCCAGCTTTTCTTGAATAACAAGTTGACACGTGAAAGTTAAAACTGCTACGAGATGCTGATCACAGCTGTTGGGAGAGCTACCAGGGGGACGCCGCCAGAAAGACTTGGCCAGCCAACGATTCTCCTTCCGGAATAGGGTATAATCATTGGTGCTGAAGAGTATAAAGTCTGGTTAGTTCCAAGGTGGGTCATCCAAATTGCGTGACGAGATACTAACCAATCACAACGTCATAATTACTCACTATTTAGTGTACAAAACAACACAGATTTAGAGATTTGCAGCAACAGTCGTTTCATTTCAGTAACAACTTACTATAGCTATTATGATTTCGCAAAGCTAGCTTCCCAACTTCTCCAAATTTTCAACACCTTGAAATCCGCGTTCTAGCATAGTTCTTAAAAGACCATGGTAGGCAGGCTTCCCTGGTCCGTCCGGTTCCGGTGGGTTATTTTTGATCACTTCATTGTAATAGTTATTGTAAATATCTCCGTCATAGTAGCCAATTGGGGCATTTAGCATTGCATCTGGCAATTTGAATGCATCGGTCAACGCAATGCATTCCTTGCGCACCTCTGGCAATAGTCCAATCAGTTGTGGCTGCACTAGCTTTGAGATTTGGTCTGGAGTGAAAACTTTGAACTGTTGAAATTCACCAGAATACTTGTCAATAAAATAGACTGAGAATAGGCGGTAAAGCTTCCACAGCAGTTCGCGACTGTTTTCATCTTGTACGTGCGAATCAGCTGAACTTTGCAGTTTTAGGGAAAATACTCGCAACATGGAATGGAATGCATGGAAGCGAGAAATCAACAACAAATGCTTTGAAATGGAATCAGTGCTTTTTGTCTGCTTTACCAGGTTCACACAATGGTGCAGCATCTTCACCAACATAATTCCCCACACCTCGAAATAATCGTTCATGCTCTCGAGCTTAGCAGTCTTACTACCTTTCAGAATATCCATGACGGACTGGGGATCCAAGTATCGGAATGATTCGGACTTCTGCACCTTGCCCTGGGCGAGGTCTGTGAACTTCTTCAAGATACTTCTTGCCGACGTCAAAGACAAGATGCTGTTGTCACCTTCCCAAGTGCACTGAACGACCCAGTCGTTGTACCCCTTTCCAAAACCATTATACGCGGAATAACCATGTCCTCCGCATGCTTGCCGTAGCTCGTCAATCACTGTAGCGACTAGCCAAGTGTTGGTTGCTTTTAAACTGGCGCTGTCAATGAACAGGTCCTTCAGTTTAAGGCTCACAGATTGCAACTGGCGTTTATCACCAGAGGAAGACGCTTTATACAGAGCGTCCAGCGTTGAGTGGTAAGTGCTCATAAGTTGGAAGGCAGCAGGAGAGATAAGATAAACGACCGCCAGGTGCGGAAGTACCCGATATTGATGCAATGGATAGTTCATTAGCTGCACTTCAGACGCTTTCCCGGTCTTGTCGTTATCGGGAGCAAACTGCTGTCTACCTACGGCGTAACGAATGGCTATTGTGGCGAATTTCGAACCAAACCTAAAGGAGTCCATTACCATGTTTACTCTTCCGTTCAGCAAGGCACTATATCCAGAAATCTGATCAAGCGTTGGCTCAGTCTCCACTCGGAGACTTCCACCACTGTTTATCACACGCGTGAATCTGCTCAGCATGTACTCATGAGGTATCACCACATTTTGAAACTGAATCCACCCGTTGTCGATACCGTCCCGCCCCATCTTCGCACCGATATCCCCAATAAATACCCCGGGCAAAAGCTGGAACGTCGTAGGGTCTCTTAGCGGTACTACAAAGGTCTTGACACCATAGTCCTTTTTGTCCACGATAAGTCTTGCATAGACAGTAGCGTGTGTAGCTGTGTGTGCAGCACCTCCAATCCACCACTTTGTAGCCGGTAGATCTGGAGTGTTAATCTTAAAGGAATCCGTTTCAGAATCAAATTCTGCACGCGTTTGCAATTGAGCAACATTGGAACCGTGCCCCAGCTCAGTCATCGCGAAACAGCCGTAGATTCCCTTAAGGAATAACGCACCTTTTTCCTGGAGCCAGTAGCGGATCTGTTCATCGGTTCCATTACCGCGAATGCAGTTTCCAAACAATCCTAGGTGAACTCCGATCCTAGTTCCCAGCTGCGGATCCTGGTTCGAGATAATCGACAACCGCTTGTCAAATATCGACAGGTCCTTCGCAGTCAAGATGGGGAACTCGCTATCGGTTTGTAAGCTTTTCACCACGTCATGGTTCCGGTATTTTTTGAATGCCATCTGTATGTCTTGTTCCATGTATGAAGCCATCTTGGCAATTTTCAAAGCAGTGGCCTCGCGATGTTGACTTTTGTCCAACTCGTAGTACTCGGAGCCCGTCTTAAGGACAGGATCCATCGTAACTTGTGTGATAAGGTCCCGAGTCAGTTTGGCATTTTCTGGACTGGACTCCACGAACAGATTGAGCTGATCTACATTCACCTTAGAACCGAGCCTTTCGGCTCGAATAAACTGCTGGGGCCTAAACGTTGCGCCTGAAAATTCATTTGCTGTGATCTTGGTCATATTGGCGCTCCACAGCTTGTCAAGAAAGTATTTGCTGCTAGAAATGCCCACAAGAGCCGAATCAGCTATCGCTGTCTCCATTTTATACTCTGCTGTGACGCTGCTTCCCCAACTTTCCCGTCATCATAGATTGTGACAATAAGGGCGGACGGACTATGAAAAACTTCTCAAAA
This sequence comes from Lachancea dasiensis, assembly GCA_900074725.1. Taxonomy (NCBI): domain Eukaryota; kingdom Fungi; phylum Ascomycota; class Saccharomycetes; order Saccharomycetales; family Saccharomycetaceae; genus Lachancea; species Lachancea dasiensis. The sequence goes on from LT598457.1 coordinate 1,410,344, forward strand.
TAAGGAGCGGCCTGGTATTCGAACAGACGCTCTTCTAAGCGGAGTTATCTCCGGAGCGGGCGTCGACCGAGTTGTGTGTGGCACAACCTGGAAGACTATGGCACGTCTAGGTTTTGGCCAATTATCTAGGAGACGTACTTAGGCCAGTTTAGCAAAGGGTTTTTTCCATTGACACATCCTCGGGCAGCAGTCAGCAACTGTTCGTACAACTCTTTGGACACCGTGAGGAAGTACTATTCAAAGAAACAGGCTTCCACCTTGTTTTCGGCTACTACGTAAGCTATAGCCATGGTCAATATCTGGAACGTATAGTGGGTGTGTATATAAAATATCTGGCAGATGTAATCCGGGCACCGCTAGGCGTAGATGATTGATTCACCGGCAGGATCGCTACTAGACAATCACTGTTTGCCGAACCCTATGATTGTATCCTTCATCTGCTTATTCTATTTCAAAGGAAAATACTCTATACCATTTTATTAAGGCGAATCTGACTCGTTAGTAGAAAGCTTACTAAATTTGTCTTGTAAGTCGGACATAGTCATTGAAAGATGAGTAACTTGGATCTAGGTGTTGGGAATGATGTGAATAAACTGATGGTGATGTGCGTCTAATCGCATAATCAGCGTCAGTAAATATGTGACACAGTGGTACAGAATGATAGTACACAACCGAGGCCATACAAATAGAGCTACAAGCTAAGACAAACCGAAGAGAACAACTATTGTCCAATGGGATTGGCCATTGATAATTTATCGGTAGTGTACGGCATTGAAGCCGTAATCCTTGGGTAATAGAATGATCTAGAACTGGTGATTAATAAATATGTTGACCAGAGTCACCGAGTGAGAATTGTATAAATACCAGGCTTTTGTTCAGGTAACTGAACCAGCTCTAATGCCTAAAATAATCACGGAGAGATAAGTAGAATTCCCTAGATCCAAGTTACTCATCTTACAATGACTATGTCCGACTTACAAGACAAATTTAGTAAGCTTTCTACTGACGAATCAGATTCGCCTCAATAAAATATATATATATACTACGAAAACATTGAGCCACAACTACTGTCTCCTCCCTCGAACGAGCCAACCCGGTGCTGAACCTAAGTTTGTGCTTAAGGCACAACCAGGAACCGATTTAATGGACATCAACCCATTTTCTTGAAAGTTTAATACTGTGCAGCTCGATGCTAATCATCCAGTGCGAGATCACTTCTGTTTGGTGGTTCTGACGACGTCTCGCGGGTACTGACATCTCTAATCACCATGTACGCAAATTTACAGATATCAACTCGCAATGCAGAGTCTGGTGCTACCAAGCCAATGGTATACACAATATTAATCTGGGTTGTTACAGGATCCGCTTCACCAGCCCATGCCTTATAATCGTCCTGGGTTCGTGGCCATTGTTTCTAGCACTTTACTCACACACACACAGGATGTCATTGAACACGGAGGGTACTCTTCAGAGGACTGTGCTCGTGCAATTGGCCTTGTATTCCTGCCCCTATATTAATGCAAGTGTTCGAAAAAAACTGGAAATCGAACTTTGTTGGTCCTTCCATTGCCACTCCTGAACTTAATTGTAAGAGACCAAAAACCCCAATCTCTTTCAGTCTTCACTAGAATCGTCGTAGACACTCATATTCGTTTCACAGTATGAGTGATTTACCAATTGACTTCACGGAATTGGTGGATTTGACGTCGATTGGTATTTCCCCTCAGTCTCTCGACTTCAGATCGACTACTTTCGAAAGCGATCGGTTTGTCACCGTCAGAGAAACCAACAATGGCGCCAATTCGGTGGCGATAGTCGACCTTCAGAATGGAAACCAGGTAAACCGCAAAAACATGGGGGGAGACTCCGCGATTATGCACCCCTCGCAAAATGTCATTTCCGTTAGAGCCCAGGGCACCGTGGTGCAGATTTTCAACCTCGATACTAAATCCAAGCTCAAATCTTTCACACTGGCAGAGCCAGTACTGTTCTGGAAGTGGCTAAGCGACGACACTTTGGGTTTCGTAACAGCCAACTCTCTCTTTGTCTCCAACGTTTTCGACGGGGACACGTCCAGACAGCCCACCAAGCTGACCCAGAGACACTCCAACCTCAAAAATGCTCAGATCATCAATTTCGTGGCTAACGCCCAACTCAACTGGTTTGCAGTAGTTGGAATTATACAGGAGAATGGCCGCATTGCCGGAAAAATCCAACTTTTCTCTAAAGCTCGTGGTATTTCTCAGGCCATCGAGGGCCACGTTGCCACATTCTCCAACATACTGCTGGAGGGAAACTCCTCTCCTGTTCAAGTTTTCGTTACCGGTAATAAGACGGCTTCGGGTACCGGAGAGCTGCGGATTATTGAAATTGACCACGACGCTTCCAATCCGGTCGCTTACCAGAAGAAAAATGTCGACATTTTTTTTCCTCCCGACGCTGTAAATGATTTTCCTATATCCGTACAAGTTTCGGAAAAGTATGGTGTTGTCTACGTATTGACGAAGCATGGTTTTATCCACTTATATGAACTTGAGACCGGTGCAAACCTTTTTGTCAATCGTATTACCGTTGAGCCTGTTTTCACAGCCTCTACGTATAATGGGAAAAATGGTATTGCCTGCATCAACCGCAAAGGTCAAGTGTTGGCTGTTGAAATCTCTAAAGATCAAATCGTTCCTTATGTTTTGAACAAGCTGTCTAATGTTTCGCTAGCTCTGACGATGGCATCAAGAGGTGGCTTGCCAGGCGCTGATGATTTATTTATGAAACAGTTTGATTCCTTGCTCGCCACGGGAGACTACCAAAATGCTGCCAAAGTTGCAGCATCATCCCAACAGTTGCGCACTCAGACGACAATCAACAGGTTGAAGAACATTCAAGCCGCCCCCGGTGCCATATCTCCAATCTTATTGTATTTTTCAACTCTGCTGGATAAGGGTAGGTTGAACAAATACGAGACCATAGAACTGGCGAGACCTGTTCTACAACAAGATCGTAAGCAATTATTTGAGAAGTGGCTCAAAGAAGACAAACTCGAATGTTCTGAGGAGTTGGGTGATGTGGTAAAGGGATTTGACACGACGCTAGCTTTAGCATGTTATCTAAGGGCAGAGGCTCACCCAAAAGCTATCTCCTGCTTGGCTGAACTTCAACAATTTGACAAGATTTTGCCATACGCTCAAAAGGTGGGTTATCAACCCAACTACGTCGTTTTGATCTCCAACCTGCTTAGATCTTCACCCGATAAGGCTTCAGAGTTCGCGATTAGTCTCCTCCAGTCGCCCGAAACCTCCTCTGAACTGGACGTTGAGAAGATTGCCGATATCTTTTTTACTCAAAACTTCATCCAGCAAGGTACCTCTTTCCTATTAGATGCTTTGAAAGGCGACACGCCTGACCAGGGCCACCTACAAACCCGCGTCTTGGAGGTCAATCTGCTTCATGCTCCTCAAGTAGCAGATGCTATCATGGGAAATAATATTTTCAGCCATTATGATAAGCCCACCATAGCCTCCCTTGCCGAAAAGGCCGGCTTGTATCAAAGAGCTCTTGAGAATTACACAGATATCAAGGACATTAAGCGCAGTATTGTGCATTCCAGCACAATTCCGGCCGATTGGCTTGTGAATTATTTCGGCAAGCTCAACGTCGAACAAAGTGTGTCTTGTTTGAGAACGCTTCTAGATAACAATCTACAGGGAAACTTGCCAATTGTTATCCAAGTTGCTACCAAGTACTCAGACCTCATTGGATCTAGTGTGCTAATCAAATTGTTCGAAGAATATAGAGCAACAGAGGGCCTTTACTACTATTTGGCGTCACTTGTCAACCTCACAGAAGACAAGGATGTGGTTTTTAAATTTATCCAAGCTGCAGCAAAGGCTGGTCAGTACAAAGAAGTGGAGAGAATTGTTAAGAGCAACAACGTTTATGATCCAGAAAGAGTCAAAAACTTGTTAAAGGATTTGAGACTACCTGACCAAATGCCACTGGTCATAGTTGCCGACCGCTTCGGGTACATTCACGATTTGGTGCTATACTTATACAAAGCACAGGACTTCAAATTTATTGAGGTGTACGTTCAGCAGGTAAATCCAACTAGGACCCCTCAAGTAGTGGCTGCTTTGTTGGATGTTGATTGTGATGAGAAAATTATTCAAAATCTACTTGGAACGGTTTTGGGTCAAGTCCCTATTGGTGAGTTGACTACAGAAGTTGAGAAAAGAAACAGACTCAAGATTTTACTACCCTTCTTGGAGGAAACTCTGCGCCAAGGCACCCAGGACCAGGCCGTTTACAATACGCTCGCCAAAATTTATATTGATTCTAACAACTCCCCAGAAACTTTCTTGAAAGAAAACAACCAGTATGATACACTAGATGTTGGCCACTACTGTGAAAAGAGAGATCCTTATTTGGCTTATATCGCGTATGAAAAGGGAGCAAACGACGATGATTTGATCAGAATTACGAATGAAAATAGCATGTACAAATACCAGGCCAGATATTTGTTGAAGCGCTCAGACCTCAACTTGTGGGGAACAGTTTTAGGTGACGAAAACATGCATAGACGTCAGTTAATTGATGCAGTGGTGGGGTCCGGTATCGGCGAGTTGACGGACCCTGAACCGGTATCTTTGACTGTGCAAGCGTTTATGAGCAACAATCTCAAAGGCGAATTAATTAAGCTTCTCGAGAAAATTATCCTCGAACCTTCTCCGTTTAATGATAATTCAGCTCTACAGGGACTCTTAATGCTTTCCGCTATCAGGTATGAACCATCTAAAGTTTCGTCGTACATTGAAAAACTAGACCAATATGACGTGGACGAAATCTCTCCCATGTGTATTGAGAATGGGCTGAATGAAGAGGCGTTTGAGATTTACAACAGGAACGAAAGATTCGATAAGGCACTCCAAGTATTGGTTGAAGACATCATGTCTCTAGATCGTGCCGAAAGCTATGTTGACAAAATCAACACTCCAGAACTATGGTCTCATCTTGGTGCTGCCCAGTTGGTAGGGCTGAGAATTCCAGAAGCCATTGACTCCTACATCAAAGCTAACGATCCTTCTGCGTACGAGAATGTCATCGACGTCGCGGAGCAAGCTGAGAAATACAAGGAGCTTGTTCCTTACTTGTTGATGGCTCGGGCTTCTTTGAAAGAGTCGAAAATTGATAATGCCTTGATTCTAGCTTATGCTGAATTGGACAAACTACATGAAATCGACAATTTGCTCAGTAGTTCTACAGCCGCCAATTTAGACTCAGTTGGGGGTACACTCTTCGAAAAGAAAAGTTACAAGGCGGCAAAGCTTTGTTTTGCGGCAGTTTCAAACTATTCCAAGTTGGCAACTACGCTTGTTTATCTAGGTGATTTTCAAACTGCAGTTGATACCGCTAGAAAGGCTTCTAATGTTAGGGTTTGGAGAGAGGTAAGCGATGCATGTGTGGACAGCAAGGAGTTCAGGCTAGCGCAAATCTGTGGATTAAACCTAATTGTACATGCCGAAGAATTAGAAGAGCTTGTGGAAAAGTACGAATCACATGGATATTTCGAAGAGCTGATCTCGCTCTTTGAAGCTGGACTGGGTCTAGAAAGGGCTCATATGGGTATGTTCACCGAGCTTGCCATTTTGTACACCAAGTACGATTCCAAGAAAACCTATGAGCATCTCAAACTTTTCTGGTCGAGAATCAACATTCCCAAAGTTATTAGAGCTGTTGAGGCTGCTCATTTGTGGACGGAACTTATCTTCCTTTATGCGCATTATGACGAATGGGATAACGCGGCGTTGACAATGATTGAAAAGACTGCGGATGATTTCGATCACTCTTATTTCAAAGAAATTGTGGTCAAAGTTTCGAACTTAGAAATTTATTACAAATCTATCAATTTCTATGTCAAAGAGCATCCTTCTCTGCTAATTGATTTGATGACGGTCTTGACAACAAGATTGGATATTCCTAGAACAATTCGTATCTTCACGAAGTCTGACAATTTACCTCTTATCAAGCCTTTCCTAGTTAACGTTTTACCAACGAATAATTCGATCGTTAACCAGGCGTACCACGATTTGATGATCGAAGAGGAAGATTATAAGGCGCTTCAGGATGCTGTTGATTCCTATGACAAGTTCGACCAGCTGGAACTCGCATCTCGCCTAGAAAAGCATGATCTCATTTTTTTCAAAAAGATCGCGGCACAGCTTTACGCCAGGAACAAAAAATGGAGCAAGAGTTTGATGATTTACAAGGAGGAGAAGCTCTGGGCCGAAGCTATTAGAACGGCGGCCCTTTCGCAAAGCGCGGATGTAGCAGAGGAGCTTCTGGTGTATTTTGTGGAAACCGAAAATAGAGAAGCTTTTGTGGCTTTGTTGTACACTGCGTACCATCTCATCAACTATGATGTGGTCTTGGAGTTGGCATGGCTACATTCGTGGGAGCAACTAATCAAGCCTTACGAAATCTCTGTTAAAAAAGAACAGCAATTGGCGGTTAGGAAACTGCTCGAAGACTATAACAAGAAGGGAGAAGCTGCAGACGCCAGCGATGCAAACGGGCAGCCACTTTTATTGACCAACGGCCCAGTCAACTACCAAACAACCGGTCAAGCTTTTGGAAACTTCATGTGATTTGGGGGAGTCACAGTTTAGAGGTTGTGCAATGATTACGCACTGAGTGCGTTCAATAGTCTATTTTAAACGCATATAAAATTATCGATATGTTCTTTTGAGGTTCAATTTTATACACGAGCTGAAAGCAAGCTAGCCCAGCCTAAATACGGCAAGATGTGTGTTTACCTGATCATTCATTCTGTCTGTTTTCGCGATCAGCCCTCGCAGCCTTCTTTTCGAGTTCATCCCAATCTTCACCTTCTTCCTCGCTTTCGTCTGCACTTGCATCATCACTTCCACCATCACTCATATCTTCAGAATAGTCCTCCTCCTCAGAAACTGCACTTTCATCAGATGGATCATCATCCGAAGCTTCATATTCGCTGATTTCTTCCTCGCTTTCATCTGATCCTTCATCATCAGAACCAGCTACCAAGAAAGACCAACCTCCTTCAAGGAAAAATTGATGAGGATCATCTTGCATGGACTTCATAATTGTGGACCATTTTAAGTTGATGGTGGAAACCGCAAAGGGAATATCGACATCCGTCAACCAAGATTTAAGAAGTTCAATTTCTTCAATAGCAACAGTATTGATGTGTGTGACTGGTTTGCTGAAGTCTTTATAGACAAATACCATATCAATGTTCTTTAGGCCGAATTGGACTCTCTCGAAAACACAGATTTCAACCTCACTCAAATTGATCACCAAAAATGGCGGTTCAACCAACTGAACTAAACAATCTCTTGTGGGCATACAGAAAACGGCGGATCTACTTGGGACACCCTGGAATCCCAACTCTCTGAAGGTAGTATCCAAGTCCACCAAGCCGTCTGAGGCGTCGGCAATAGCTTCGGCGAAATACCTAAACTCCTTGTCTAGAGCGGCTCTCTTTCTTCTTTCTTCTTGTTCTTGTTCCAATTCGTCTTCATCACCATACCTTCTGAATTTCATGTTAGAACGCCGACCATTCCCCGTTTCGTCAACAGCCATATCAGAAGCTTCCCGGTAAAACTGAACGTCTTGCAGTTTCTTCTTGCCCATCAAAATAGGCGTTTTTAAGTGAACATGAATGATCACAATTAATTCACCTTTGCAGGGTTGAAAAATGAGATTTTTGATGTTCGAGAATAAGATATCAATACGGCTATCAGTACGCAATGGTGACTGGTACCTGATACCATTCTCATGGATGAATACGGTGCCTGGTACTCTCTTAGCATCGGGACTTGGTCTGACGAATATTTGATCCAGTCTCTTGGTCCTTCCAGACTTGTTTTCCAGCAACTTAGCCTGCTCTACAACATCAGCCAGCAGCTTCCGCTCTTGATCTCTCTTCAAGGCTTCCTTCTTCAGATCCGCAATCTGCTTGAATACATCACTCATACGATCACCATCCTTAGATCTCAGGCTGATAGAACGAACAAATTGGTGGTCTGGTGAATCTTCGTATGGAAGCTCTTCGTTTTTCTTCGAAATTCCTCCAATACCAGGAGAGTGGAAATTTAGTCTGAGATAGGTATACTCGCCCTCTTCGTTTTTGGAACCATTTTTATAACTATTAATGTGAAAAGGGACGGGTCGACCATAGATTGGCAAAATGATGGTTTGATTTTTCCAATCCACATGCACCCGCAAGTCGCGAACATTAGTAGGAATTTGTGTTTCTCTAACGTACGATTCATACTTTTTGAACTGAAGTTGAGGTTGGTCGTCCGAACCTTGAGCGTCAGCAGCACTATACCTCAGGAGGCCGTTTTTTTGCAATTTCTCATGTAATTTCTTTTGGTTCTCCTTGCGGATCTGCTCTTTTTGACCGTCCTCCTGAACTCGAGCTTCACCACGCAACTTAGACCTTAAAATTTTCGAGTTTCCATCTGACTTGACAGAGATAGGCGGAGAGCCCTGGTTTTCTTTCTTGACCTTCGACGTCGTCTCTTCTTCCTCGTTGTTGAAATAGAACGAAATCTGAGATTTGAGCTTCGTGTAGCCAGTTAAAACCACGGGCTTAGAATCGTCGCCTAGTAAGACTGTATCAGCAATTTGAACGGCGTAATCAGTGCCAGTAGCAGAGTCCTTCAAATTGTTGAAACCCAATGAAATATTGAAGCAGTCACCTACAGCAACTTTTCTCTGATCGTTTTTGGCATTAAGAACAAACTGAGAGTCTCTGAATTCCAGACCCATCAAAGAACCTACGTTTTTGGTGAAGGAAGCAACCATGGCAGGCTTTTGTGATTTGACATAGTCCACAGTGGCCTGATAGACTGCTTGTGGTGTTTGACCAACCTTAAGAAAATTGGTTATTATCTCATTTTGTACAGCGAGCAAAAACTCGTAGTTGGACACCATTTCTTCAGATGGATCAATTAAAAATGTTCTGGTCACATTGGAACAATAGCTCTTGTAGCGGATACCACACGAAGCCAAAATACATCCTTTGCCAGATAATTGGTCATTGCTAGAGCGCGCTGAAACCTTAAGGTCAAATTTTTTACCCGATTGAATTATAGGAGAGTACGCCCAATCCAGTAAGTTAACATCAAATTTTTCACCAGTGGGACACAGTGGGGCCATTTCACCCGATAGCTTCTTCAAAAATTTAGGATCATCAATTTTAGTTTCAATTTTGTCGGAAAGCTTTGCATTTGTGATATTAAGCTCCTCATCGACCGCAGAAACCATCTCATCCGACAAGAAATTCATGAACTGATCGCTACCCTTAGAAGACACCTTGATGAGGCCAATTTCTTGCTCATCCTTCTTCTCCCAGACTCGAGACAAACCAGGTGCAGCCTCTAAGGGCTCAAGTTCACCTTTTTTTAAGGCCTCTTCCCAATGCGGAGTCCATTGCGCAATAAATTTGCCTTGATATTGGTCATTTAGAGGGGTTCCAACAATTTTACCAGCGTTTTTGAGAAGTTCAATTATATCAGAGAAAAGCTTGTCATTGTGCGCGTCGTCTTTGGCTTTCCTTTGCCATAGCTCAAGAGTGAAACCGGACGATTCTTTGAAAAGATCCACCGCTGACGTCAAATGCTTGGCTTTTCCAGCACCTGTGATTACGACAACCTTTTCTGGCAATAGAGCAATCAAGGTTGCTGGAAATTCGTATCCTAAAAGCCAGTTATGCAGAATAGTGCTTTTCTTGTATGGATCTTCTTCATCACTAGACCCTACCACAAACAACAAGGACGATGGAGACCCATCGAAGTTGCGATAAGTAGAGTGTAGATCCGTGAGCCGTTTCTGCAGCACTTTGAAATTGATCTCAACGTCTGACATCCCAGGTTAACAATGAAAAAGAGAGTGCGACGGCAAACGTTTTGACTTGCGTGGTACTGTTTCGCACTTTCGTCAACTACTGTAAAATAATGATCCACTTTTCAATACACCACATCACGAAAGACGAAGTCAAACCTGGTGTAATCAATCTATTGAGAGCAGAGAAGGACCTATAAAATGTCAAATTTATTTGCCTTAGATGGTTTTATCTGCGGCTTAAGTAGGCATGTAGTATTTCTGCTCGCTTTAGAGTTTATCATTATCATTATTATTCGCAGTTACATAGTATATCTTAAGGTTGAAACCAGGCGCCGCAACGTAGGGCCATTGCTCTATTTATCTTGCATCTCGACGGATCCACTTCCCTATTGTAATGGGGAGTACAACATTTGGGTCGCGTATTTGCGTTTGTATCTGACGATGCTTGCAACACATAGGGTGTTGTGTTTGATGCTGCTGGTGGCTAAATGGTTCAACACGACGTGATTTGGGATAGGCAAGGAGCCCGAGTTGTTCTCACTACCCGAGTCGCCCTGTTCAGATGAGACCGAATAGTTATTGAGGATCACGTTCTCAAGGTGGGGGGGCAACTGAGGGGGCGTAAGCCACGCCATGCTCTGTTGATTTGTCTGCTGCTGATCCAACGTGAGATAATACTGCTCCATAACCGACGCATCTGTGAAAACAGCAGGGATATCGGTGGTGTAGCTGAGATCTGGCTTGGCCTCCTTGGCACCGTGAAATCTGCTGTAACCGTCGCCCATATCATCTGGCTCTTCCTCGATTTGCAATGCGAGCTTGGAACGGGCGCTAAGTGGCTCAGAAAACTGTTTTTTGTGAGAAGGCTGAGGAACCTGTTGCTGAAGCATATGCGATTCATTGTCCACTGTAAGCGTCTCTTGCTGCTGCTGCAGGTGTTCTTCGGACTCGTATGGAGTAGCAATCTCTAGGTAGTTGACTAAGTTGCCCATCTGGTCTGTTGCCGTTGGCATGAAGTCACTGAACCGCAATTCATTGTCGACGATGAAACGAAAACGATGGGTGCCCGATGGTAATTGCAGCTTGATATGGAAACACCCGGGTTGGTCGGCCACTGGTAACAACCCGATCATTTTCCGCCATCCGGTGAAAGACCCCGTCACATAAACCTTCGATCCACCTTGTTGCCATGTGATTTCAACAGGGACCATCACTTTCGCATTCGAGTTGACGGGCGGTTCACTTCCACTTCTTGATCCTGACTGGTCTTCGAACGGTTCCCTGGGTGCTTGATACTTCATCTGTTGCTGTTGTTCCATTTGTAATTGAAGCTCTTGTTGCTCTTGATCTTGCTGCTCTCGTTGCGCTTGTAGCTTCAGCCATGATGGATTTTCTTGCTGCTGCTGCTGCAGCGAGGCCACAGATGACGAATCCGAAATATGGCTCTCAAATTCGTTCAAGTCAGACTGGTCTTCAACGTTTTCTTCATGCCTCGGGGCATCATCATCGTCATCAAATATCAATGTAGATCTTCTGCGCAAAAGCGGTGCCCTCGAACCATCATGGTCGCCGATGTCCAGCTTGGAAAAGCTTTGGACAATCGCCCTTTGAGATCCTCGTTTGTCGTTGTCATTCGTATTTCTAACGTCGATCATCGACACATCCTTGTTATTATCTGACATAGTTCCTCGGCTGTGCGTGTTCCCCATACGACCAGTAGTAGGCTTGGTGGTCTGATGATAAGTGAGTTGCTGGTCTTTGCTTCATGTGTTGTAGGCAGTGCCTGAGTTGGCTGTTATCGCCATTAATTCAAGAGCATTGAACATCACCCCTGACGGAGAAAGTGCTTTGTATATGTATACCATCACCAACAATTCTTTATACTCGAAGACAGACAGTACGTTCCATCAAATTACCCCGCATGCCCCTTGATCTTAACTTTGACCCGACTCGCTGACTCACTGTAGCCTGAAAGCGTGGCTCATTTTTCTCTCATTTAGAGAAGATGAAATAGCCTAAGACTCGAGGTGAACAATTTGGTCTGTTCTGTCCGATAGAACAACCTAACTTACGTCAAGAAATGTCGATCTAAAACCTAATGCCTAAAAGTATCTATAAATAACGCCTAACCTTATTGTAAAATCGTGAAATCGTTAAAATGAGTTTGCTATTCTCAACGTTCGGAAAACGACTGAATGTTTTCCAGCATGCACCGCAAGGGTGGCAGACGCACCTCCGCTGGTGGTGGGTTACCGTCGCTATCTTCATCATCAGCTAATTGGAACTTTGCCCGTTCTGCCTTGCGCCCCTTGGCGGAGCCCGGGGGGCATGCTTGGGGAATAGCTGAAGTGTTTAAGGAAGCACCATTGGAGGCAGCACAATGGTGTTGGGAAACTGCGGGCAAGGAAGGCAAAAAAACGGTACCCAGCTTATGATTCCTTGTTTCTGGAGACGAGGCCAACGGCGTGCGAGTGCCCGAATCGACCTGTGAAAACATAGACGTGGTTGAGGAGGCAGCGGACGACAGCAACGACTGACGCCCAGGTTGAAACTGTTGAGGTAAAGCTGCTGACGATGCAGCAGAAGGAAAGCTCGGAGACATCACCGGGGAAATTGCCGGAGAGACTGCAGGTGAGACCATGTTTGAAGTGAGATGGGCCACACTGGGGTTCAACAAGCCGGACTGCGACGCATATGCGGCTGCCGTCAGCGACGCCAGAGAGCTGAGAGACCCTGAGGAAGTAGTAGACCCGTTCACACCAGGGAACGACACAACAGCTAGCGGCATCGCAGCGGGCGCCTGGATCGGTGGTACTTGGTGAACCACGATTGGATGGTCTGCGGCAGGACTGGAGCCGACCCGGTTTCGACTCTTGCGTCTGGACGTGCTTACGTGTGTTCTGAGATGCCGTTTGAGCTCATCGCTCCTGCTGAAACGCTTAACACACCCTGGGAAATTGCACAGATGAGGCTTTTCGCCCGTGTGCGTCCTTATATGCCTGCGTTTGTGTTCCAAACGGTGGAATCCTTTACCACACGTTTCACACTTAAAGGGCCGAGAATCGGAGTCTGTCATTTGCGAATATATTTGTACAAATCAGTGAATCCAGCAAATCAACAATGAGGCTGCCGCTTTGCCTCGTGTTTCTGACTAGCTTGCAGCTTGGAGTCCCGAGAAAGTCAAGAGTTCCGGACCTTGTACGGCTTGAAGATGATTTACAGCTTTATTAGAGAAACTACCCTAAATAACCACCGATGTTTAATGCTTGTCACGTCGTAGCAGTTCCTTTTTAGTGATCACTTTTTTATAATTTGCTTTCAAATGCCAGCCTATCCTAAGTCAGGTTTCTCCGGAACTCCAGCCGTGTCCCGTTTTTATACAGCTGTATATACAACATGCTAACTAACATATCCAAACGGCGCACCAACCGAACGACTAACTACTGGTTTGGTTTGTGCACACGCACTATTATGTACACATGCATTAAGACACTTGACACGCATTACGGTCCATATTTACCTTTTTCATAGGCTGCTTGTGCTTGTGCTCCACACCACCACTGCCCCTGAGAGGGTGGTACTCCAGTTTTTTCAAGAGCAAGGATCTCAAAAACTGATAGGATGGTTAATAATGATTGGCATTGTGTGCCTGAGTGTATGCGGATGCAGCAGCAGGTCGGCTAAGTATGCTAATGAAAAATCTGGTGCGGCGGGTACACGCTCGCAAGACTGGTTATTACGCAATCACGGTTGTTTTGGTGCGCACAATGGCCGAGGGACATTGGCTGACTGGACAAGCTAACTTCCTGTGTCGCAAAGGTGCAGCGACGAGAAGAGGAATCTACCAGGAAAATCAATAGAGAAGGCGCTATGTGGCTAAGAACTCCTAAAAGGTTCCGGAGAAACCCAGGATCAACCTTGTGGGACGTTGGACGCACGGCGAAACAGCTTTGATGCGAGCCGATCTGAGACTATGGAGCTTGAGCGCAGAAAAGACAGAAGGATAGTTTTTCCGGTAGGTTTCTCCTGAAGGCACGGATGGGGCACCGTCTTAGCCTCGATAATGCGTCATTTCGGAGAAAACGTTTTTCCGTGGATTCTGCGCGCTCTTTCCTTTTTTCAATATGTTCTTTTTTGTGCTTCTGCATGCGGCCGGACGAAGTAGTAGTAGGAGGAGGTGGTGTGATGGTAATAGGGCCGTCGCCGGCTCTGACCGGGTGAAACTTGTTCATACAAACACCACTGACGTGTGGAGGCGGTAGGCTGTGTGCGCGGATGCGAGTTGTAAAAAATACCGTAGAAGAGAGAGAGAGTGAGTCAGAGGGGCAACGGGAGTCAATTGAATGTAGGGTGCAAGCTTGTTGCGGACCAGTGGGATGCGGGAGTTTGTGAAAGAAACGAGGAGCGTGAAAGTTTGCCGCAGGTTGTCGGAGCGTTGTGGCCCGAGTCGTCGTAGGTTTTCGCGTGGCACGTGATTGGACAATTATGAGAATCTCCCCAGGCTCTGACAGGCGGGCGATGACGCCCGTGTTCGAAGGTTCCACACAGGTCGGCAGTTGGATGCTGAAGATGATGGGGTTAGGAGACTCGTATGTAGATGATGTTCTACAACTTGGTACTATATGAGGAGGTGTGCGTGTGTGTGTGTGTGTGTGAGTGTCGGCGAAGACACAATATAATGACCCCCCATTAAGCTTGACGCAATGGGCTCTTGAAGCTGAAGAGCCAGTGCAGTAAGATGTGAAAGTTCACGTAGAGCTAGTGCCGTTGTAGTGGGCCGAGGCAGTGTCGTTCTGCGAGATCACGTGATCCCACGGAGGTTTCTCATCGGAAACACTTGTGTGGTGTAGGTTAGCTCCGGTTGCATGGACTCGAATTTAGCATCCCCCACCCCCGGAACAACTCTGATGCGTGGCGGGCCCATACATGCCATGGCCATTGAAGGGCCTTCTCTCTTGCGCGACGTTGAGGATGGAAAGCAGGCTTTTACGTAGAAATGCAACTTGTAACATCCAGTCTGTGGGGATCACTACACCGGCACGCCATTGTACCTGCTAATCAACGCCTCTTGAACCCAGGGGGCGGCTGGAATGGGCGTGGCTGCGCCTGCGGCTGCGAGCCCTTTTGGAACCCCACTGGTATTTTTGAACCACCCACATTTCCAGCCACCGGCTTCACAACTCCCTTTCCCTTTCTCTTCTGCTTGCTTAGCTGTGCCGTCTTTTTTTCTAGCACCAGAGCTCTTTCTTTCTTAGACAGCGCAGGACCGTTCTCCACCACCGTGGTCAAAACCTGGTCGCCTCTAAGCACCACCAAACCCAACGTACGCGTCTCTACCTTTGGTTTGGCGGTAGAGTCTTTATTCTTGCCCTTCAATAGCTCCATTTGGTGATTTGGAATACGGTGTTCTACGCATTCAGCTAGCACGAGATTCATGTGAGCGTCGAATGCCATCAGTTCCCCCACGAATGCTTTCCCATCATTTGTAAGAGCTCGAATCCGGTAGTGCAGTAGATCCGATAGTTTACTCTTGTGACCAACTTTGACGTTCATTCTTAACACTTTACTTTATGGTTTTAGCCGTTGAAGGACAATTTCTCATGTTCAACTTAATAACTTTGAAATTCTCATCATTATCTAACAAACATATAGCAGTTGGCAAAGCTGTAGAGCATACAATCAGCTTTCGTCACTCACTCGCCCAATGACTGAATCCACGAAACGCGAGTTGAAGGACGCTGGTGATAAGAAAAGAGTAAAGAGACGGAGAAACTACGACGATCATGACAAAGAGGTGGCAGCCGAAGACTCAAAGGTGAAATCCAGTGGACAGAATGGTGGAAAAAACGACTCTGAGAGCGAAAGCGAGGATGACGAAAAGCTAGATATGCTGCTCAATAAAGAAGATGAAGATGAAGACGATTTGGCTGAAATTGACTCCTCAAATATTATTACAGGCGGGCGTCGGACCAGAGGTAAGATGATTGATTACAAGAAGACGGCCGAAGTTTTGGACAAAGAAGCTGGCAAGTCTGCGGAGGATGCTAGCGGAAAGGAGGAAGCAGCTGCGGCGGAGGGCGGTGATGAAGACGCAGACGAAGATGCGGAGGATGTCGACTTCAAGGAGCCGGAACAGTCAAATGCGTCATGAGCGCACACCGACAATCAATCGAAATATAAAAATGTGTACAATGTACATATATGTTCACATAAAGAAAACGTACTCAAAGGAGTTAAATCTTTGGGGTGTGACCGTAATAGGTGAATCAACAGCAATTGTTAGAGCTCTTACTCTTCTTGGCAGGCGCTGGTGTCAAACTAATTGTAGGGCCCTTAGGAACCTGTCCCGCGTTATTTCCGTACTCATTCATATCGACCTGATGCTTACTGACCATTTGGTATATAGCGGTGATCAGCTCGCGGAAGGCTTGATCTACGTTTTCGCTGTTAAGGGCACTGGTCTCTGTGAAGAGGAGTTGGTTTTCCTGCGCGAAGTTTTTGGCCTCATCAGTGGGTACTGCCCGGAGATGTCCCAAATCAGACTTATTACCGATCAGACCAACAGCTACGTTTTCATCTGCATTCTCGCGTAATTCTGTCAGCCAATGATTGCAGTTCTCATAACTGCTGGACTTGCTAATATCGTAGACAATCAGCGCACCCACGGCACCCCTGTAATAAGCAGAAGTGATTGCGCGGTACCGCTCCTGGCCAGCGGTATCCCAGATTTGAGCTTTGATCTTCTTGCCTTCCACTTCAATTGTTCTGGTAGCAAATTCAACTCCAATAGTGGACTTTGACTCCATGTTGAACTCATTGGTGGTGAACCTCGATAGTAAGTTCGATTTTCCAACGCCCGAATCCCCAATCAGGACGACTGTTGATATTTAGGTTAGTCTATTTGTACACTTGGCTGTTGATGGCAGAGAGGGGAGGACTTAGTCCAAGGTGCAGCCAAGCGAAGAACAGCAGATCTGCCCTGCACTCCATTCCAGTGGGCTCAAACATCCTACCTTTGTGCCGGTATTTTTGTCTCTTGTCCTCCACTTTAGACTCACTTGCACTCGAAACAGCGTCCCCTACGGATCGCAGTCGATATTTTTACTTCCAATATAAGAGCACACATACTTTTGAAAAGGTAGTCGTAGTCATATCCATAGTCCTCGTTGTTCATGGTAAATGCTTATACGCGAGCTTTGGTGACGACGACTTGGTTCTTTACACTGTTGGCGTTGTGAGCTCGACAGATAATAATAACATGTATGATGGTAAAGGCAGGTATGATAGTAAATCGATCACAAATACCACGTGATCCCAACGATGGATCAGAAAAGATCAAGAATATAACGAGCCAAGGCCTCATGGGCTCATCGACGATACTTTGGGGCCCTTTGCAAGAAACATGCTTCGAAAGCGTGTCTTTTGAGATAACTAACTAACTTCCAGAGGTCCGGCAAGTAATATTCATGGATAAATGCCATTATTAATATCTATAAAATTCTCAAAGCCTGAGAAGTACGAATATGTAGGCCAGTAGGTACTTAGATAGTGTGTTTGTCCAGTTTGAGAGTATACGGAAAACTGTTGCGGTGGGATGGAAAATGCACTTTGTTTTTCTCATAATGTCAAAACTCACTAGGCACGAAAATTATCCTTTTCGGGCAAAACGTAAACTTAGTAAACGATGCACCTTCTGCCGCCCTATTCATGTAGTGAACGGGATGTACCAAGTATGACTCTGTTTAGATAGTTTATGGACAATTCAGACTAGCTGTTGTGAGAATACGTAACAAAGTTGTAGTGTACCTAGTGAGGTACCTTTTCGATAGTTTCTGCTCGCGGGTTAAGTAGGTAAACTTGCCGTGCGCTAAACGACCCCAGAAAGTGAAGACAACCAGAGTTCAACCATGACCTATACTTTTCCAGCGACTCCTTCCAAGCAGAGTAGACATGAGTCCGAAAACAAAGAGCTGGCGTCCTGCTTGAAGGGCAGCGGTAACCCTGATTCATACCAGCATAAGCATAGCACTTCGCAAGTACGGTTTTCGTTACCCTTGGAGCCTGATGAGCAAAGCAGCACATATGGTTCCGAGGAAGAAACTAGCGGCAGAGAGACTAGTCAATTACCGTGTACAAGAGCTTCTCCAACAAGGGTCGTTTTCCCTAAGTCGTCCGACGGCGATTCATCTCAGCATTTCGTGGACTTCCAGAACAGAGTGATGATTGACGTTCCTGAGCATATCTGGCAGTTTCACAATGATCGCGGTAGAGACAGCGAATGCGTTACAAGCCCAACGAAGGGTCACCGGCGTCAACCGTCGCTGCAATCTATGATTGCCGATACGATCCAAAATTATCAGCCGTCACCAAGCAGAAGTAAAGCAACAGGTGTTGGAAACGAAAGACCACGTCTTAAAGCAACAGAGCTATACTTGCGATCAGACTCGCCGCTAAATCGATACCAGGTAGCGGTGCCACTAGAGGCCGCTTTACCGCCGTACCTTTCACCTGAAAACAAGTCCAAGCGACGTAGTAGCTTCATTTACGATGGTGAGGGCTATAGTTTATTTTCTGCACAAGATGCTTACTCTGGCTCTTTAAGCGATGGCCACGATTCAATCCAACATTCTCTTGCAGACAGGTCTACTAGTCACTACAGTGATAGTTCTATACCATCGGCAATGCACGAATATTCATTTGACGCCGCAGGAGACGTTGACAAGATGCTTGGTATCGACGGGGATGCAAATGTCAGTCTAAAAAAACAAGCTCGTAATTTACTTGACACTACACACAAGCATTCTCGTGAAAAAACAACATATTCACGTTCTCCGCCAACTACTGCACTTAGTACACCCACAAAATCGACCAGTCGCGCAGATCTACAGCCGACACATTTGGAAGCACCACGAGAAGCAAACCAAGCGGGCAACTACGACACACTGACAAGCCCATCGAAAACAATTTTCATACCCGACATTGAGAGCATTACCGCATCTCCCATCAAAAACACTGTTAGCCGCTTTCTGGCTAAAATGGATGAAGTTTGTGAAAATAAAAAATCCACCACCAACTTCAATGAATCTAATGATGAAATTAACGCCAATTTTCGCTTCCCTTCGCCAAAGAACTCCACTGATCAGTCATCACAGTCAGCAGGGAACGACGATTTCTTGCATATATCTGAGGCAGCTGCGGATAATTCTTTCGAGCGAAGACGAAAACTGCTTCAAAGGCAATCCTCAGAAGGCGTTGGTCTACGGAAGCACACCCACTCAAGGACTCGGAGCATCCACAATTCTCGGGATCTATTTGACATCGCAAAAGGTCAACAAGTGGAAAATACTGGGGAGACAGAAGAAATCCAAATTCCAGCACGTTCGCCGAAGAGGGCAGAAGCAAGAAGCCTATCGGTGATTGGTAGTAGGTCTGGTAAAATCATGACAACTTCTTCACCAATTATTGGATCACACAACGAGTCTAAAATAATAGAGCAAGGGCCCGCTGGAGAAAGCATCGCGCGCCCAACCTCAGGCTCTATGAATACCCCTTCAAAAGAGAATAAGACTGATGTTAAGATGAAATCCAACCTTTCCTTCTCTACTGCACATCCTACCAAGGATGAACCTGATCAACACAAAACCCAGCATACTAGTAGCTTTTTGAATTCACCGAATGAGGTTCTAGCCACTAATTTCTTCGCCACTACAAATGATGAATTAGACTTCCAAGAGTCAAGTGGTTTTGAAAGTAAAGATTCCACAAACAACGATACCTTTGATGGTGAGATAAACAATGAGAAAAGTATTGAAATTCTAGGGGAAAGCAAAATTGCTAATATGAAACCTCTCTCAACCTACCATTCTTTTATGAATCCGTTAATTCCCGCGACAGAAGGTGGCTTGGAAGCTTTGTCCACCATACCATTCAAGGCAATGAGAAGTCTCGCCCCTTCTAGAGAATTTTCTAATAACTCGAGTCAATCATCTATTAGCTCGAGAGACAGTCTTCCTTCTCATCCTTCCACAGCCACAGCATATTCCCAACAAAGTCGGCCAACTTCAAATCAGCTTTTTAGTTTGGTAAAGAAAAACCCCAATATTCCATTTTCGACAGCTAATAGACCGAGTCATCTTCCTTCTCCGGAAGTAGAACCGAGTGCTCTCAAAAGTTTGAGCCCACGGATAACGCAAGAGTATATCGGAGGGAAGTTGGTTGATGTTGTTTTGCTGGATGACTCAGAGGATGAAAGTTCTCAAGCAACTAAGGAGAGGCCAAAGTCAGTCCACGAAGAGGCTATTCAACACTACAGAGAGATTTTAGAATTATGCGACAAGACAGCAGAGAGAGCAAAAGGCGTCATTCTTGACCTGGTCAATGCTCAAAAACAGCCTGCTGCCTTTAACCAACATGGACTCCCTACACGCACGATCTCGCCTTGTTTAGAGGATACCAAAACTGCTTTCTCTCCAGGCCCAAAATTACCAAAGCACGCGCGCCCGAACCATTCCGCCGGATCCCTTTCAGGCTCACGATACATATCAAATCTAGAGAGAATCAGAGTGCCAGGAAAAAATAGCTAGTGGAGTTGCGATAAGCTATTTTAGTTAATCTGATTTCCTTTTGTTCAGAAAGGCATCTTCAAAATCCCAAAATCAGCTGATTAGCTCTGCCAGTTTCAAGCCCTTCTAGTTCTCAAAGGTAAACGAGCCAACTGAAGCGCTATTTGCATTAGCTTTGTACCCAGATAAATTTAGCAGACAGGGTTAGAGGCTTATATTTTTGCATTGATCGTATATTATTTTTATGAAACGGTTGTTTTCTATGCTATCATTATTACTATTACTATTACTATTACTATTACTATGTTGTTATTAATATTATTACTACTGAAGGTTGGGAGTGCTATCAGCTGAAGCATGGGATTCTTGAATAGGGCTTAAAGAGTTTCCTTGGCTAAAGTACGGACTAGGCCGGCTGAGTGAATTGGAAGGGGTTATCGGAGAAATAACAGAATCTGATGGACCTTTTTGCCAGTCTTCAACTGGAGATGCTAACAGAACATCGCTTTCCAAAATTGAAACCTGGCTCAAAGGATTAATTTCTAATTCATTTACTGGACTGTGAAAAAAGGTAACCACTTTGTCTTTGAGCTCCAATTTGTAATTTGCTGGTTGGCACTCCCTTACCGCTGCGCTTGGTTTCTGAGCAAAGCTATGCGTTGCTTTGAATGAATTAGTAGTTTTGTTGAGGCCCGGGGACCTTGAGGTTGCCATAAGATATCCCTCGTCATCGGAGAAATTGTAATCTTCAGGAAGGTTGTTAATTTCGTCAAGGTAGTGATCATCCGGTTGCTTTCTCCGATTATATTTGTCTTCTTCGCCTTCATCTATGAAGTAAAGGTCACTAGAAGCACGGGGAACTTCATAGTCTAGATTCGTGTTAAGATCATGATACTTTAGCACACCAGATCTGGAAAGTGGTGGTGGAAAGCAAGGTGACGATTTATTGTGAGTTCCCTCAAGGCTGCAATTGAAAGGTGCTTGAAGCGCTGGTTGTTGTATATTAGCATTTGAAATCCTGGTAGAGGGACTTGCGGTTGTGTCACCGGTAAGTGAGTCATCAGCTTGGTCTACTTCTCTTATCATACCTGAAAGTGGACCTGAGTTTTCTGATGAAGCATGTGCATTCTCCACCCTTTTTGAATTGCTTCCGTCGGACTGGTGTGTAGTATGGCACTGTTCACTGTCTTCGTCGCTCAGATCAAACATCTGGCTGTAGTTTTTGACGTTTTGGTTTTTCGAATATGGAATACTTTCATCAAGTCCGCCGTCTGGTGGACTTTCTGCAGAGCCAAAGTCACCTGTTGACTGCATACTCTGCACTTCATCATCTGACAGGTCGAACAAATCATTATAACCCTTTAATGGACGGCCGACCGCCGAATCCTTTCCTTTATCATTAGTACAAAAGCTTTCATCCGCATCATTATCTGTAGATTTGTTTTCGCTGTTGTCTTGGTATATGTGGTGCTGCTCTTGTGGTTCTTGATAATCTAATTCATCTTCAATATCATCATCATCAAAGCAGTTCAAATCTTCATCAAACTCTTCGTCTCCGTAGAGATCATCAACATAAACTTGTTCTTTGGGTGTCGGCCTAGAGTAGTATTTAACCGATGCAGTTCGCCCATTGACCCCAGCAGCTTCAAAAGAAAACTTTGATGAGGCCTCGGAAGATTCATCACCAGAATAATCGGAGCTCGAGACAGTCTGCTCTTCCAATCCACGGTCCGTATTTGAAAAACTTTGTACATCACTTTCTTCGTTCTCAGGGTCCTTACTCCGAGCAGCAATCTCGTCTCCTTCCTCGAAAGATCTGCCGTTACTAATCATGCTATTCGCTCTTGCCTCAGAGTTATTCGATACATCATCTTGAAATGGTCCAGTGCTCTTTATTCCGAGCCCCAGATAGTTTGCTGAAGCATCTGGGGGCTGTGCTGACGCAAGTTCGGCGTGAGGTAGTAAGGTGACGTCGGGATGTGATTTAGTCGACAGTTCCAACTTTTTAGAGAATGAGGCCAAATCTAGAGATGAGTCCTTTCCCATACTAATGAGGTCTTCGTGAGAATGAATCTGGGCTTTTCGATTCTGTGCCTTTTTGCTTCTCGACCTCAGGCCGAAATATGGATGTTTCTCTTGTAATTCACTCAAATCCTCCAATTTCCCGCGTTGAACATCATAGCCAGTACGATAGCTCTCTTCTATTAAGCTTGAGGTGGCAGAACTTATGGAGCCCGTTTTATATTTGATATTGCTTCCAAGTCCACCATCAATTAATTCCGATGATGTTTCAGATGAGGTGGAGTTCCGATTCAGAACTATAACAGATTGCGATCTTTCCTTGGTACTCACACCCCACTCGTGCATCCGGGTTCCTTTGATAGTTGGAGTAAACTCATTGTCTGACTGCGAATATGGAACCGACACCGCTTGCCTCGTTGGCTTTGAGTATTGAGGATTCTCGGGAGAAGATAAATTTCGGAAGGATTGCACGAATGGTGATGTGGGCGTTGTGACCGACTCTCCCGGTTTCGGGCTACTGTTGTAGCCCGGTTTTTTGAATATGCGAGACGAGAATAACTTATTTTTGTTGGTGAGCTTATGGAACGAGTCGAAGCTCAGGGAAGGTGAGGCTTGCTTATCCAGTCCTGGCCGCTTGTTTTGGTGGCTCTGTACGCCACTGACAGTGTTTTCATTTGAAAGATCTTCAAGTTCCTGATCGCTGTAGTTTTTAGATGGACTGCTGCCCAACGAGTCGGACTTGCGATGAGATTTTATGAAAGATCTCATCCAAATAAATAACCTCTAACAACCCTTCCAAGTTGTTCGAATAGTTTTAAGTAAAGTCCCTAGATTTACTTCTGATAAAGCGAAGCATTCAGCGATATGCATGAGAATCTCCGAGATGTCTCATATCCGTTTAGCGTTTTCTTAATATAGCCAGCACCTTGGTCAAGTACCAGGGGCATCATCTACGAATGTTAGCTCAAAACTATTTATCATTCTGTATCTGGTGAGTCTACACGTTACTAGGGAAGGCCTTGAATATTTAACTGGGCGACGGAGTAAACTCTGGAGCGGAGTATTTACATGTCTCCTTTCCGCTTGAAAAGCTTAAAGCCTGCTGCTGCTGCTGCTGATAAGTAAAATTTGTGCGCATACAACTCGTCGATTGGTAGATGTTATACTCAAGGCTGGGCTCTACCATTAGCAAACAATTAGGCATCAGTAATCAAGTTAAGTAGAGTTCACACTATTGTAGATGATTCATGAGGTTTGTGTAACTTGCCGCTGGCCATCACTTTGTACCAAACTGGCGTGGGAGGAGACATTCACAAGAATTCAGCCAGGAAGTCAAATTGAACCAACTGAGCTATTTTGGGACTGATAACAAATTTAGATGATGTACCTTGACGTATATGATCAGAGTCATGAGCTGCGTACGTTAGGCAAGAGTACGGTAGATCACACACCAATCCTAGGTGATGCAATTGTAGACCTGAGCTCATCTTCCAGCGACCAAAAATGTACTTACCACATGGTTTGTAATAATAAAAACGTGTCAATGCATTGTTTTCACCTCTCTCTCTCTAGAAAACTAAAAACTGAGATTTTCAAGAGTCCTGGTGAGCTTGGCTGCCCCATGGACAGAGATATCCTTGTCTATTGACATTTGGGCCCTGTTCTTCTGCAAACCTTCCAGCAACATACATGCTTTGCAAATGCTATTGCTGGATAGATATCCACATCTTTCGCATCGATTACCATCAACAAAACCCTGCGACGGCAGCGACACCGACCCGTCACTTCTGACTTCGATGTGGCTCTGAGGAGGTGCTCTCTTGGCTCTTTTCGGCCTTAGTCGTAGATTCTCCCCGCTATAGATGATGTCAATGATGCAGCTGGGCCGTACTGCCTCTAGGTTTTTCATGAGTTCTCTGGCCGTACCTCTGAACGCTTCTGGAGCATATGTACACTCGGTGGAGAAGTAGTCCAGCTTCTTGTAATGTGCGTATAGGACTATCTCCTTTTGGTATGCGTACTTGAAAGGCTTGGATCGTTTGATAGGAGATCCGCTACTCTGTGTCATGATGGCTGTAGATTTCTCTAGACGCGCTACGTCCCCTCTCAAGATGTTCATCAAAACCGTCTCGGCCATGTCATCAGCGTTGTGACCTGTCACGACGTGCTTGATGCCAAGCTTGGCAGCACCACGATCCAGTGCTTGACGACGAAACACACCACAATATGTGCAGCTGTTTCTTACACCGGCACACGCCACAATCTCATCCATGGTCCAATTGTAAAGCTCTCGGTAGGAAACTATTTCCAATGGTAAATCATACTGCTCTTTATTCCGCTTTACTGTGGCCAATGAATCATCACGATATCCAACGATTCCCTCATCGATACTTAAAAGAACAATCTTTATTCCATACCTATGTCTTTCGTTTAAAAGCTTAAGTAGGTAGGCTAGAACCGTAGAGTCCTTCCCGCCCGAAGCACCCACAGCTACCTTTTCACCTTGCTGGAAGAGTTCATTAGAAACAATTGTATTGTGGATCTCAGTTTCAAACACATGAAAGAAGCAGAGCTTACAAATCTTTTGCAAGTTTTTAGGTCGTTTGATCAATGCTTTTCTTGAATGACAGAGTTCGCATAATTGGGAGATCTTAACGTTTTTTGGCTTCTTAGGATCTGATGGAGCCGTATAGGACATGCTAAAATAGATTGTACCTAACTAGAAATGCCCTTCCTTGAAACAAGAACCCTTATCGACTTTAGCAAACCTGTTTTTGAGGCGTCGAAGTTAATGAAATGTGATTATATGAGATGAGATGATGTCTGGAATGTTTCTCAAATTATACTTAATTTTTTTCCGTATTCAACTAACTATGGGCTATCGACTGGCACTACAGAAAACGGTGAAGATACTGGAACTAGCAAACGAAATAGGGCATGGATCTGACGGGATTGGAATTCATCCGTAGCTTGCAAAAATATGAGCTGTTGAATTTTTCCCGTGTTCCTCTGAATCCGCCTTAAAAGCACTGGAAAAGAGTGCTTGTCCCTATGCACCAGTTTGAACGTCGTGAGTCTCCAAAACCTATACCACGCATCATGGCTATGCGATCCAGAGATATAGCCTAATTGGCGAATCCTCTTCTCGTGAGACAAAGAAGTTTGTCGGTTGAGCTTGTTTGACCCATTATCGAAACGCAATTATCGCAAGAGCCTCAATCATAGGAATGTTAGCTATCGTCTTTTCCTTTTTTCAACGCTCATTAATTCTCTTAGCACTCCGATTTGCCATCCGTAATTTGTTGGCAGTAGACTCAACTTCCCCAGACATTAGATCCAAAAGTTCATTTTGCTGGGACAGCTCTTGATTCATGGTTAGAGACAGTTCCTTTTGACTCATAATCATTTTTCGAAGCTGCTCCAACTCTAGATCTTGGTCTTTTGTAGTATCCTTGTGTAATTGCAGTAATTCCTGATCACTCAATTTTAAAGTTTCGCTTGTTTCGCCAATTTTTCTTCCTATGGCTGGCTTTTGATGGTTAGATGGTGCCACAAAAAGCCCTGTGCTACTCGTGGAGCTCGGATAGTGATTAGTGTTCGTATTGACTACCATTTGGTTCAACTCGGATTTCAGCCCGCTAAGCAAATGCGTGCGTCTTTGGATTTCAGATGACCCCACGAGTTCGTTCTCACTAATGACTTTAAGGGCTTCCTCCAACTTTTGTAGACGTAATCGTATCTGGACTCCTACCCGATTCATGGTAGAGGGATCGCGAGTGCTCTCTTCCAAAAGCAACTTGCAATCGCGTATTTCCTCTAACCATTTTTGCGGGTCCGTTAATTGTTGAGAATCTTTTTCCGGTTCGTTGTGAGCTGCGCTGCTCCTGTTCCTGGGACCTACAGTCAAATCCTCCCAGTTGCTCGGAAGCTGCAAAAAATGGCACACATAGGGTGATCTTTTCCAGCGAGTGTCAAAAGAGTCATTTAACAAGTCGTGTAAAAATTCGGTAAGCGTTTCTTTTCGTGTTTCGATCACATCCGGGTCGCATGAGCTTGACGGTTTGAGCCATTTATTGAGTTTCCTGGACGGTAGCTCGTACGGCAGTTCAGAGCCCAGCTCTTGTTCCAAATTTTGCTTTAGCTTGAGAAACTCTGAAAACCTTCGAAACGAATGGTAATTAGCGCTTCCGCCATCGTTCTTGGTAACTGTCAAATCTATCCGATAGAGGGCATAACTTCGTTTTATAATCTGGACATTGTTGATAGCTACATCTATTCGAAGGTCGGACATCTCATTCAGATAGAATATATTGATCCCTTAGGCACCTTTAGAGCGAATTGAAGAAGCAGTGTGTGCTCACCCTTAACTTTATTTTTCGTCTTGTTTTGATTAACGGCTAGCAATTCACATTTGTTAATTAGCGAACCAAACTTAATAATGATATCCTAATTTCAATATCTATCATACGACAGAAAAAGTTGAACAAGGTTTAATGGTACGTCACTTTTGTTTGTTGGAATTGATTTTATTATTAATGCTCCTTTCTTCTAAGTGCCAGCTATTTTGTTTTTAGCCCGGTGACGTTTATATCCAGTGGTACTAACTTCTCGCAAAGTCGAAACTTTTCATCTCAACTACAAATTGCGGAAAAGCCCATGAAGCGGACATTTATGGGGTCTCTATTTCTAACCCTTACACTGCAACAATCTCGGGTGACGGGTATTTGAAGCTATGGAAAAACAAACTGATCGATGGAGACCAGCCGAGAGATCATGTACTTTCGAAATTTGTCCACAAGACAGGTCTTCATCATGTAGATACATTCCATTCAGTTGAAAAAGGTGGACTAGAGATTTATCTTGTGTCCTGTGTTTCTTTTTCGGGTCAGATTTTCATTTATTCTGTCGATTTGGCCTCCGGTTCGTTCGAGGAACTGAACTTGCTTTCGCAGGAAGAGAATTTGAAATCCTATTGGTGCATCAAGTTCTTCAAAAGCGCTGATCAAGCTGCATCTCACAATCTTATAGCCACGGACGTTAAAGGGAGTACCTTGGTATGGTCTCTAAATACTGTTAACCAGAAAGAGCAAGACGGTAACCCAGACGATGCTGTCCCACAGAGAGATATACACCTTTACTCCCTCGGAGAGATACCGGCAACCGAACCAAAGTTTGCAACTAGTGTGGATATCTCGGCAAAAGGTGCTATTGCCACAGGATTCCAAGATGGGAGCGTTGTGGTGTCACAGCTTGCAACCTTGAGACCGATTTATAATTTCGAGGGATTCGGTATCAAAGGAACAGATGAAAGCAGCGGAACTGTTCGTGATGTCAAATTTTCTCCATTGGGGGGGCTGTTAGCGGTAGCCAATGATTCTGGCCCCTACGGTACTGTTACGCTCTACGAGACTGAGTACGGCGAACGTATTGGAAACCTAACAGTGCCGACACATAGCACTCAGACCAGCATTGCTAACTTCACTCATGATGGGTGGGTGTTCAACATCAGTTTTAATTCTACTGGTGAATATTTGGCAACTTGTGGATATGATGCCAAAATTCGAGTTTGGGATATCAAACAGAGAGAACGTGTCAGTACTCTCAACATCAGCGCGGGTGATATTGAAAATGAGGAGGACATTTTGTCCCAAGATGAAATAGGCGATTCTTTGAAGACTCCTCCAGTCATGGGCGTCACCTTCATCAACAAGGGTGTCCGCGGTGGAATTGGTGGAGACACGAACGAGGGTTTGGCATGCGTTTGTCTTGACAGAAGTGTGCGTTGGTTTCGAGAGGCAGGCGGTGTGTAAATTTAGTTAAAATATTGATCATACTAGTATATACGGAGAACGCACTACAGAATCATAGTTAGCCAAAATTAAAAAAGAAAAAGGTTAGGCATACTTAAGCATGAGAAAAAGCTCATTAAAGAGATCCTCAAAGCTATTGCAGGAAAGAGGTTCAAAATATAATCCTGCAATTTGATCGTTCAATTATTGAGCAAGTAAAAAAAAGGGCAAATAAGTTTTAAGTTCAGCCTGCAACCAATTTGACCTCTAAGTAACAAACGGCGACTATTCCTTCCTTACCTCGTATAATATGAAGGTAAAGAAACCAGTGAATTGTCTTCTGGGAATTCGCCGAAGTACTCCAGTTTTAGTTTTTATGATGATTTTGATCAAGGTTTTTCAAATTTTTTGTTGTTTTGTTCTTGTGTGGAATATCAGACCATTACTAGGATGGGCGTATCAGCTAGGATCAATAACAATAATAAGCTTTACTTGGTGGAACAAACTGAGATGGAGCATATAAATCCTCCGTAGGACCACCCCAAACCGGAGCAAGTGGCGGGACTTGCATTGGTGCATTATAATAGTTGTAGCTGGTGCCAGAAGAAAAACCATTCTTTGAAGTTGGGGTTCCTTTAGAAGTGGGTGAAGCAAGTGATTGCTGATAAAACGAATTGCTTGTAGCACTTCTTCCATCCGTGTAAGAAGGTGAAGAATAGACC
Organism: Lachancea dasiensis; assembly: GCA_900074725.1. NCBI lineage: Eukaryota > Fungi > Ascomycota > Saccharomycetes > Saccharomycetales > Saccharomycetaceae > Lachancea > Lachancea dasiensis. The sequence continues at coordinate 1,439,324 of LT598457.1, forward strand.
ATAGAAGGGAGTTGAACAGGGGTCTGAAATCCGGACCCGTTTTGATGGCTCGGAGACAAGTCAGATCCATATTTAGGTAAGGGCGACGAGTTTGACAGGTTGTAGGAACTGTAAGAAAACGGCGTCGTTTTTTCTTGGCAGAATTGTTCGAATGATTTGTGATATTCATCGAATAATACAAAATTGTCGTCGAATAATTTCCATTCAAAAACGGCAAGCCAGTCTCTCTCGAATTTATTGATAACAGATAACTCCATACCGGTTGCATGAGACCAAGATTTGTTGGTAAAGGTTTTATCATCGTTGAACTTGTTCGCCAACACAAAAGCAATCATCAAATTCTGATAGATGATGTTAACGGAATCACCTCCCAGAGCATGTATGCCTGTGGGCAGCTTCGCGACATATTTGCAAAGAAAATCTAGTGCCATGAAGACGGTCACCGATGGCAACCTGGTTGCATTCAAAACAGAGCTCACACCTTTGTTAAATATGTTCAAAACACTGGAAGGCTCAACAGCGAGAGCCTCTTCGTTGTCGAAGATCAAGTAGGCATTTTTAACCACAAATTCAGCCATGAAGTTGAGATCGTAGTCCAGCACATCACGCACGCCACCATTGACTTGGCTGCCGCCATGGTCGTATTGAGGTTGTTGGTTTGGCATTGGAGGCTGATAAGATGGCTGTTGCAATTGTGGTAACATCGGGGCTTGTGGGACAGCAGGAGCCACAAATCCCATACCAGGAGGAGGTAACACCATCTGATAGCTCGAGGAGTAACGGTGATGGAAACCCTGCTGATGTTGTGGTTGGTAATATGGTTGCAAAGGCTGGGCTTCGGGATAATAACCATAATTTCCAACGGGAGCACCCATGGATTGGGAATGACCATGGAAAGCTTGACGTGGAGGCACAGCTGGCCCAGGGCAAGGAGCCGCGTAATTTGGATAATACATGTAGGAAGTCATCCTCAACTGAATGTGACAAAAGCTTCCGTCTAGTATAGTATCCAATACTGATGAAATAAAAAAAAGGAACCAAACCTAGTAAACCAGCTGAATAAAAACCGGTTACTTTAAGTTTCGGAAGATAAAAAGCTTTTCCGCGATTCCGAGGAGAGAACAAATATCTGTCAAGGGATTCGAGTAAGACAAATTAACTTAATAACTACCTTCACTCTATACCGTATCCTTGGTAAACTTGCAAAGGAACGGTAGCTTCCTGACAGCTGCTTCTCTGCTTGCAGCTATAAGGTATCAACAAAAACCAAAAAGTTTCGAGCTTAGAGCTGGGGTTGAGGGCCAGTCTCTGAAACTCGCAACACCTTTAGCGAAAAACCGGGAAGACAAAGCTTTCGGTAAGAAAACTCTTTAAATAACAGTTCCAGATGGTTTAATGACCTTCAAAAGCCGACTCGTAAAAGTGGTGGTTGAAATAAGCGATCACAAGCCTGTGGATTAGTAACCGCTTACAACAAAGATATTCACGATCCGTATTGCTATACTCCGCAGTTAACCAGCGAATATAACAACCTCGCAGCAGCACTTAAGCAGACAGATGCGTAGAATCCAAAAAAGTCCTTTCTTTGTAAGCTTGCCGGTACAAAGACGTCGCTTGAAGACGAGAAAACCTCTGGGAGAAAACTGAAATAGAGAGATCCAAAGAAATGATATATTAAATAGAGTCACCAGTACTTTCGAAAGAACTGATAATCCTTTAATATAGTCAAGTAGATGTGGGGATGGGGTTTGGAGTTTCGGAAGATATGTTCAACGTGAAATCAATCTAGCATTTTATGAAATTTTTTTGTACGTTTCCTTTTTGCGTTCTATTCCGAACCAGCCATAATATAAAGCACGTGAATGATACAACGACACAACAAGTGCGGTGATAGTTCTACCAGCCTGGTTAGTAAACGGCCCGCACCTCAAGCCCAACGCACTTAATAGAAGTTACGCTGAGCCTCAGTAGCGTCCGACCTTAGCTTTTACTTCTATTTGAAATATTATTTTTCAGAGAAATGAGATAGATACATCCGATCTACGTCGCGCGGATCTGTGGTGTGGAGACTCTGTTATGGAAGCTCGGGATGAGAGAACTATCACCTTATTTGAACTCGAATGACTGCTGTAGCGATCCTACTCCTTTCGCCAGATCTTAGCAAAACCGTAGGTCTTTTGTCATTTTGAACTAATGCGTCACCGTTTGAAGGCTGCGCGGCCCATCGACAGAACAACGAGGTTTCTCGCAAGGGCATTGGACATAATAATGTCAAAGACGCGTCTGTAAGTAGAGCGAGTTGCTAAGTTGTTTTTTGTTTCCTTGTATACAAAAAAAAAAGAACACAGGGTCGGTGCGTTCGCGCTCTTTCTTCTACCTCATCTGCAGATGATGTTCATTCTCTATTTATTTCTATGCAAATTTGGTGGTGTCATAAGTAACCACCTAGATTGGTTCCAGACACCACATGCTGCCTAAACTCACGATTCATTTATCTCTAACAAGTGCTGTTGCGGTAAGCGACATCTTGCGGCCATCCCTCCCCGTTGGACGAGCTGCTTTGGTGATTGACTGGACAGTGCAGTTCTCTGGCAAATCTTGCATGCTGATGTCTTCATCGCACGCCCAGGCAGTGGTACTCGGGTTTTCGTCGTCGAGCATCATGGATACTGAATCACTTTCGGGAACTAGCTCGGACCACCTTACCTTTTTAGCAGGTTTTAAATTATGGGGAGGTCTTGATCGCTGAACAGGGGACGGAGATCCGCTATTCGCCTTTCCAACCTTAGCAGAGTTATGGCTCCGCTGTGGCAAAGTCGAAGCCGTAGTCCTTTGTAAACACCAATCGTGGGCGGAAGCGGGGCCAAGGTCCGTTGTTGCTCTCGAGTTAATGCTATCCCGCATTCTCTCTGCAAATGCATCAAATTCGTCATCGACATGAACAAGCCGCCTTATTTGCTGATGCAGAAGATCTAAGGCTAGTGGCTGTTCAGCTTTTTCTTCAGCGCTAATCACTTGACTACTACCAAGTAAAGTCTCTGAGATAAATTTAACGCTGCCGATCAAGGTCTCGTCTTGCATCAATTTTTCCATGAGGGTAGAAGCACATACGAGTATTTCAGTGCGCACTGCCTCTGAGATCCAACTCAAGAGCGACTCATACCAAACAAGATCCGTTCCCTCGTCCCAGTTTTCCATTTCTTGTAGCTTGGTAAGGTCAACCTCTCGGGTATGTTCCAACGACGAATCTAATTCATCTGAAGCATCGAAGCTATCTTCCAAATCGCGAATTTTATCCCCGAGCTGATCATAAACAGCCGAGCAATCACCATGGAGCTCCGTTGAAATGGAAGAGAACTTCAAAAGTACCTCGAGCTCAACTCTAATCATTTGTAAGAACCGACGTTTGCATAAGATCAAAGATTTGATAATCTTCAAATGCTGAAATTTCTCGGATTTTCTATAATTGTTGCGCAATCCCTGCACACTATCCCAAATCGCCATGTGAATTCTTTCACGAGATATCCGGTATTTTCCAACTTCCAGGTCAATCACTTTCCGCTCCCTGCTTCTAAGCTCTTCAATCTCTTGCCTTTGTTCGGTAATCATCTTTAAGTAGGAACCGACATGGCGATCAAGGGAATGTCTGTTTCTTATCAGCTTAGTCTTTATGTCCTTCGCACGAGTAGCATATTTTAAGGTGTTCAGCGTCTCATCATAGTGGTTGCTCCCGGGGGAAACGCAAACTATCATTACCGTCTTGCAATTACCGCCAAGGGAGAATTTCAAAAGTCTTGTGAGCTTTGAATCTCTGTATGGGACGTGGCAACTGGCCCCCCTTTTCCCGTTTACGCACAAAGCGTTTATGCAATTTCCCAATGCTAGTAGAGACCTATTGATATTGGCACCTTCGTGCAGTCGTTCCCCTCTATTTTTAGTGGCTGAAGCTCTTTCACTGCCAGCCAAATCAATGAGTGATAAAGTGGCGAACTTTTGGTCTTCTTTGAGTTCTGCAGTCCTGTTCCTCTGTGCTATGTGAACCTGGAGTACTGCATGAGACCGCGATGACGTTTCGTTGGCATCAGTAGCTGAGGTTGTTCTGTTATTATTTCCTCGTATAACCAAATCCATCACGTCTTGGACGGTTTTTAAAGGATGATGGGATAAGTTCGCAACGGTGATATGGCGTTCGGCGTCTTCAAATAAAACAAGTTTCTTACTGGAAGTTTCCGGCTGCAACAAGTCACGGATGGTTTCATTGTAGATTTCCAGATACGAAGCCGTCAGTTCGAACCTTTTTTTGTCGTTCATTTCTTCCATCTTCGCAAACAGCTCCTGCATCGTGAGAAAAATGATACCCGGGTTCTCAGGTGGTCCGCTCACTGTGTAGGTTTTGCCACAACCAGTGGCACCATATGCAAATACAGTGCTGTTAAAGCCATCCAACACCGAATCAAGCAACGGGCGAGCTGTAGCTTCGTACACTTCCATTTGGGAGGAGTCCATATTGAATACCCGGTCAAATACGAACTTTTGTTCGCCGCTGCGCCGGCTATTTGCAGAGCGGAATCCTTGCGAGGACGAAGCTGCCAATGAGTTCAAAACAGTTTCGCTGATTCTTCGCAGCGGGTTACTCTCGGAGGGATCAAATATCAGCATTTTGTCATCGACACAGTCTACTGTTTGTCGGAGCCCTTGCGGCCGAAACCTACTGTGCCCCGGTGATGCTGAAGGTGATGATTTCGTAGGCGTGGAACTCTGTTCCACTCCAGGCAGCGTTAAGTTTGCATCTCCCAGCTGTAAATTTCCGAAGGCACCACTTTGTTCGTTAATCAAGTGTGCCTGCTCTTGCGCCGTGAACGGCCGGACCCTCACCGCCACTACAATGGACGATTGTCGAGTCTGTGGAACTTCAAAACTCATCCAAAAATACCCCAGGAGTCAATTACAAACTAAAGTTAACCAGACTAACGCAGATCCACGAGTATTCCAGTCTTTACTGGCATCTAGTAGCAGTAATGTGGCTGATCTTCTACATTGGTGAATGTATTGTGCTCATCCCGATTCCCATGTTTACATTTTGTGTTGTGATCCCATGACCACATTACCGTTATATACGATAATTTTTGTGTACTATCTATCGCAAATGGAAAACCCTCCATGAGATCAATGTCTGAAATGGTCTAAAACCAAACCCAGTCCTAATAAGGAGAGAATACGGCTAGTTAGAACCTTTTACATTACTATCAAGCAGGAGCTGAGCTTTTTCTGGCCGACGGTATCAGACTCTTTAGGGCTATTTAAGATGTCGTTTCGTTTCAATAAAGCTACTTTCGAGGACAACTCGTTCAACGAGCAAATCCGAGAAAAACTGACGCATGCTCTAAATGCTGATAGCGGAAGCGGGTCACAGTCGAAAAGTGCGAATGCATCAAACTCGGCTGTTACCGATGAAGTGAAACAGGAAACCAAGGGACCAAAAAAACTTGATATTTTGAAGAGTGGGATCACCGTTAGCAAAGTCAATTTTCCTTCGATTCCGCAACTGGAGATCCTGGATCTGGATCTTTCGGCGCAGTCCAAGTCGCTTCTGAAGGGTATTTGCAAGATCTCTTGTAAAGATGCTATGTTGGAGATTAACACGGAAATCGAAGCGAATTTGCTGCTGTTATATACCAACAACGGGCCGGCTTTCACGACTCCGCGCTTGATATCAAACGACTCATTCACGGTTCCAATAACCATGACTTTCGACCAAATTGAGCTGGAAGCCATAACTAATATTTTCGTAAAAAACACCAGCGTCGGTATATCCTTCAATGACGTGAACCTCGACTTTAATTTCGACTGCTCCATCAAGCTCTTGCAATCGAGCATTGAGAAACGGCTGAAGGGCTCTATGGAGACTGTCTTCAAGGATGTGCTACCCAGCGTTATCTTCAGCATGAGCCAAAGATGGTTCACCCACGGAGAAACAACAGGCGGTTATCCAGAGGAAAAACTGCAACAACATGTCGAGAGTCAATCGCATCTGCCTCGAGTGATACTGGAAGACTCAGATTTGGAGGATCTGTCACCTGCAACTATGCTGCGGCTCTCTACGCTGGTGTCATCTCGCCAGTCTCTGTCGCTGAACCCCACCGCAATGAATACCTTGAGTGCAATTCCTGGTTGTTTGGAAAGGCAGAATTTGCACAGATTCAACTCTCGTGTTCCAGCTCTTAGCAACTTTTACCCAGATTTTCATGCAGCAGAAGCTCCGGATCTAAAGTTGTTGGGCAGGTCGGTAAGCTCGAACACTATCGTCGGCGGTGGTTACAATCAACAGCTCAATACATTGCCGCAAAGAGTTCTAGATGAGAGAAGCTACAATTTAAATACCATTGCTTCTGTTCAGTCTCGCATATATGAACGAAGTAACGGAGACAACACCAATTTGAGGAGACGAAAAATTAAGATGGGTGGCCGTAACAAATCTAAGATTCAAGTATCCAAAAAGTTGGAAAGGAAGGCTAGTGTGCCAGACGTGGAGGGTATAGCAGAAGCTGGTCCCCCCACTTCACTAAGCAACAACGCCGAACGGTCAGAGGCTAACGTGAGGAATACCCCAGACTTTGTGCACTCCCCTCGACCTGTAAGTGTCGCTCAATCGCCAGAACTTTTAGGAGAGAATTCTGCCTTCTTCAACATACCTCATTTGCAACTGTCTGCAAAGGCAGGTGCTAATCAAACATATCCAGTGGTTTCGCCTCCTACACCAAAGCTGAACTTACTAGAGGAGGCCCAAAGCTTGAATCGCAGGAGAGACCTTCAAAAGCTACGGTCCAGTCTTTACTCGCCCATGCGGAACAGCAAATTCTATGTCACTAGAGAAATGGAAAGGCCAATTTTGGAGCACAAGGGTTTAAGTTTTGTCGGATTGGCTCAAGGTCTTAAGTGGGGAAGTGAGGATCTTCCACCTCCTTACGGTTGCTAGGATATTATAAAGGGTCATCGGAGACCTTGGGATACATACTGTAGTCATGAATTAACGATTTGTAATTAATTTAAAGTCCACTATTTATGATCGGGTGGCATTGACCTTGGGTTCTTGCTAAAAGGAAACCACAAAATGAGGCGCGCCCCATAGCGAATATTACATCTCTTGCGAAGTAGTGAGGAGTTAGTGGTGTATGGCTATGAACTTTGTCCTCACTTTCTGAGACTGGTTTAGACCAAAAACTCAAACTACCAACTTAGACCATTCTTCCTCGGTGAAGCATTTACATCCAAAGGCATGTATTTGAGCCACTTCCTCCTTTAAAGCATTATTCACTAGGCGGCACCTCTGAAGCTTATTTTTGCCTAGGAAAGTATCGCTGACCACAATTACATCAAAAGATTGTCCACAGCCGTTGGATGTATCAGTAACAATGACATTTTTTACGTTGGGAATCGTTGCTGAAAGCTTGTCATGTAGACCTTGTTGGGTAAGCATGTCAAGGGCTGTCTATAACTTGCTGTTAGCCATTAAACAGGTGTATCATTAGTATATATAATATATCTTTTGCAAATTGTTATTCAAGTGTCAAAATAAGTGAGTAACAGACCAAAATCACCTTCAGATACTTATTCCTCGAAGACCTAATGAGTAAAGCGCTTTCTAGACCTCAGTTAAAATCTCTGGTGGATAAAATCACAAAGCTGTACCCTTCAGGCTATGCGGACTCAAGTTGGGACAACACCGGCCTCTTAATTGATTGTTCCGAGAACCACAGTAGCGTTCAGGACCCTAAGGTTTTGCTTACCATAGACCTGACAGCTGCTGTAGCTCAGGAGGCTCTACGTCACGAATGTAGCTTGGTTTTGGCATATCATCCATTCATTTTCCCTAGCTGGAAAAGATTGAGTCCTACTCAAAACCCTCAACACCGATCCGCCATTAAGCTGATCCAGAATGGGGTCAGCGTGTACTGTCCGCACACAGCGGTAGATGCTGCCAAAAATGGTGTCAACGATTGGCTAGTCAGTTCCCTTGTTGACGATTTGTCATTGATTGAGTCCAGCGTCAGCATAGAAAAAGTGGCACCTTTACACAATGAGCTCGACCACGAGGTTGGCTATGGTCGAGTGGTCAAACTTACCAAACCCGTCTCCCTGAGTTCCATCCTTTCTTCATTAAAAACGGCATTGGGCGTAAAAAACCTACAGATGGCTCTCAATGGCGACGCCAAACAGTATCAAGTACAGTCGGTAGCTCTCTGTGCAGGGAGCGGGTCAGGCGTGTTCAAGAGTCTGAAGCAAGATGTGGATCTGTATCTGACCGGCGAAATGTCACACCACGAAATTTTGAGACTTAGAGAGATGGGGAAAGCTGTCATTGTCTGCAACCATTCCAACACAGAGCGTGGGTTCTTAAAGTCGGTAATGGTAAAGGAACTTACGAAGGCCGGCGTAAACTGTGTAATGAGCTCCGAGGACTGTGACCCCTTGGAATTCGTGTAAGAAAAATACAATGCAATATGTATTCCCACTGGCTTACAATATGGTGTGATTACGATCGCGCCTTTCCCTGTATGTAGTTGATCGCTCAATTTCTTATATTGATGTAAGTTGTCGTAGCCCAATAACCATCGACACATCTCAAAAAACACCAGGTTATGGATCCATACGCCTTAAAGCGGGATAATCGCAAGAAATTCCAAGACAAGGAGAAGCTCAAACGGCGCCATGCAACCCCGAGCGACCGCAAGTATCGGTCGTTGAACAAGACTGCAGAACCCGAACCTGAAAAGCCCGAGTTGCAAGCGAATCACTACCGCTATCATGAAGATATCTCTATGACATACCAGGACAACGACTTTAACACCACATCCGCTAACCGCAAGCTAAAGGATGTTCTCAAGGGCCGTAAGGATCTGGACCTAAGCATTCCAAGAACAGCCGAGGTCACTCGTAAAGACCTGGACTCTATGGATGTTACACAGCTCAACCAACTACTAGGGCGAAAAAACAACAGGACCGAGGAAAATCGCGAAAGCAACGGACCTCAAATACTGGAAAAGACTGCAGATCAGAGGGCACGTAGGCCCGACCCTAACGCTACTGTGAACGTCTCCCCCAACCAACACTCCTCGTTATCCGTACACACGGATATTCCGGACGAGTTGCAATCCGAACAAGATTTATTGGACGAACTCATCTAAAGTAACTCCCGTAGCTCTGATTAATCTGCACTGTGTCATAGTAGAGTAAGAAGTATTCGGATTACTGTCTTTAGCTCCGGAAGAGTATGGCTTACTGAGGTCGATGGTGCTCAATATCATGGTCGTGAAGCATGACGTAATTTAAAACTATCTATCTAAACTTGACCTCTCCGTCTTCTGGCACAAACCAAACAACATACACTGATAACTCTTTAAAGCGGCATTTATATTGATTTACTTTTGAGCCTAAGGAAACTCTCAAAACCTTTACGCTTTTACAACTATACACATCAAGCTTTTGGCCTGTTACCTGCGTGTTTTAGGACGAAAACAATTTTTGGTCAGAACAACGTTTTAGAGACTTCTCAAAGCTTCTACAAGTACTCCCAAAGTGATACCTACAATTTCGAACCGTTCAAGATGTCGACAGACACAATGTATCTCAATAGCTCTAGGCGCTTGCCAGCTACTGGCAAGAACAGGACCAGTCAGCTGCAAAAGCCGGAGAAGAAGATGGTGAAAGCCCAGCGCAAGAATAGGAGTCGTCAGGAAGCAACTGTCGCGGAAGATCAAGCTTCACTACCACAACCTCAGGCGCTTCCTAACGGCGACAGACCTAATTTTGGTAATTCCGGAAAGAAAGACAGAAGCCAAAAAAAACCTCACAACAATAGCAGTGGCAGCAGCAGTGGCAGCAGCAGTGGCAGCAGTGGCAGTGGCGGTATTGTTGAACGTGGCAGAGCTCCAAACAGCAAACAGGTCATTTCGTCAACAGTCTCGAACCCTGCGTTGGATAGCAACGGAGGTGAGTTCCCTCATGGGGGATTGTCCCAGATGAGCAACGGGTACACGGATGTTTCAAGGCCTGTATCAGCGCGCCAAATGACCCCACAATCTTTGCCCAGTGCATCACCTATGCAATCTCCACTACCACTACCTCCTTCCGACAACACTCCTCTGACTGTATCACCATTGCCACACCAACCGGGTCTTTTTCAACAGCAGCACCAGCATCAACAATTCCAGCAGTTGCGTCAAAATCAGCAATTTCAGCAATACCAGCACCAGCAGTACCAGCACCAGATATTGAACCAACAGCAACACCCGAACCAAGGTCGTTTTCCTTCTACCATTCCTTCTGGACTGCCCCCCTTGGGGCCCAACTACGCCTTATCCTCGGGTACAGGTCCATATCATTCTCAAATGCAGACACCATTCTCGAATGGTACTGTGCAACATAATCCTGGATTTTACGGGATTCCCCCTCCTGCTCCTCCCCCAATGACCATTATGCCTGGTCATTTTCCACATAATCCGCCAGTATTCAATCCCGCGTTACCGCCACAATTTCATTCTCCCAGCTCCGCTCCCACCAGGCCCACAAGCAGTGGTATTGCAGGACCCGCAACCTCCCTTTTCGAGGAACCTCGAGCGTCCAGTGCTAGTTTGGGCTCCAGTGCCAGTTTGAGCTCCAGTCCTAACACAAGCAGCACAGATGTAAAACCTTCAAGCAACAAGAAAACTTCCAAAAAATCGAAGGCTGCAGCAAAGCTTGCTCAAGGTGGATACGCCGGTGCGTCATTCGCCACAAGCGTGCCTTCTATTACAAATTTACCCAAGCCAAGTTTCACTTGAAGATCTGGCATCTGCGATTGCTTAGTCAATCTGTGCTCTTGGCGTAATTCTGGTGTAAGTATGACCCATGGTATTGATCTTTTGTTGTTTTGTTTTTGTTTCCTCTGATTCCATACCCCAAAGCTGATCTGATCTGCGATCAGACAGATAAGTTCAACGCGATTGGTTTTTGAAGGTTTTAGGATATTGGGATGGTTTTTTTTTTACTGTATCTATCCTGGACGGTCGTAATCAAGTCTGACAGATAGACCTGATTGAAAGTACATAAAGGAAGGTTCAGATTTTTTTGACACCCCTCCCTCCATTTTACCCAGTTTTCCAATCTTAAGAAGATATTGTTATATCGAGTCGGGCGCTATGCGCGCTTCTGAGCAACTCTCTCAATGTGTGTAGAGGGCTAGATTAGATAGATAGTGAACTTTACTCAACGATTTTGATGAAGCCGAATCTCTAATATAGAATTACGATTAAATGAACGAGATACGCCGAAAAATTTATAGATATTTAATTCACATTTACAATACAACATTCTTCGCCAACTTGTTCTTGTAGTCCAAAATTGAACCGTCCCATCTGGTGGCGGTTTTGTCTTCAACGACAAAAATGTCCTTAGCAATCTTGTCCAACAACCTGAAATCGTGTGACACAACCACAACACCACCATTGAAGTCATTAATTGCGTCGGCTAAGGAATCGATGGTAGAGATATCTAGACCGTTGGTAGGTTCATCCAGCAGCAAAACGTTTGGTGCTTGCAGAGCCAACAATGCGAAAACGACACGGGAACGTTGACCTTCAGATAGAGTACCCATTTGGGAGGTTTGAGCTTCACCGCTCAAACCGTAACGGCCAAGTTGGCCTCTCCAGTATTGGAAATCGTGAGAGATATCCGAATGTTTGTCACGAACGAATTCTAGAGGAGACTTACTCAAATCTAGTTGATCTTGAGAATGTTGTGAGTAAACACCCAATTTGACGTGAGTGTGACGAGAGACACGGCCCGACTGTGCAGAAAGATCACCCGTCATGATCTTCAATAGAGTCGACTTACCCACACCGTTGGGTCCTACAAGAGCAACTCTGGAGTCCATATCCACACCAAAATTTAAATGTTCGTAAAGGTTGTTCTCAGGTTTGCCATCGTACGCAAAAGAGATGTCGTCAAAAGCCAGGACAGGGGGAGGCAATCTCTCCACTTCTGGGAAACGGAAGGAGAAAACTTTGTCTGGCACGACTGGTTCGATCAGCCCGTCTGCCTCCATCTTGTCCAAAATCTTTTGTCTAGATTTGGCCTGTCTCACCAGGTTAGCGTAGGTACCGGCAGATGCAATGAACTTCTTGATGTGGGCGATTTCTTCTTGCTGCTTGGCGTATTGTTTCATTTGGCTGGTCTCCTGTTCGCTACGGGTCTTGGTGTAAGAGTCAAAGTTACCACCGTAAGCAATCAATTTCTGTAGACGCATGTCGATCATATTGGAGCAAACACCGTTCAAGAAATCTTGCGAATGCGACACCAAGACCAGGGTTCTGTCAAATCTCTTCAAGTACTCTTCCAACCACACGCACGCTTCGAGATCCAAATGGGCAGTGGGGTCATCCAACAGCAGCAGAGTTGGCTTGACAAAAAGGGCCTTGGCCAGGGCAACACGCATTTTCCAGCCACCAGACATGTCTTTGGTCTTTTTGTTGATAGTCTGGGAGTTGAAACCCAAACCGATCAGGATGACGGCGGCTCTGCTTTCGAACGTGGAGGGGTCCAGGGAGTCCATGCGCTCGTAGATCCCTTCCAAGACGTCGGACTCGGGCCCTTCGTCTAGAATGGTCTTCTCCACCAGGTCCTCGAGCCGTTTCAGTTCGTTTTGCGCCTCGTTGACCACGTATTCCAGAGCTGAGTACTCCGAGGGCTCCGCAGGCTCGTCGAGCAAGTACACGTCGATGTGTTCGGGGATGGGGTATTCGCGAGTCGCAAGCGACTTCAGGAACGTCGACTTACCGCACCCGTTCTCACCCAGCAGCCCGTAGCGGCGCCCGTAGTTCAGTTCCACCTGCGAGTCCTGGATCAGAACCTTACCGTGGAACAGCAGCGACACGGACGACATCTTGACGTCTCGCGAAGTCTCCAGCGAGTCGAGCACACCGGTCACCACACGGTCCGACAGGCCGTCCTTGTCGAGCTGCAGCTTCATCTGTGCGATCTCCCGGGCCGTGGCCTCGGTTTCGTCCTCGCTATCCTCCTTCTTCTTGGACACACGCACCGTCTTGCCCTCTGCGGCTCTCTTGGCGTCTCTTTCAGCCTTCTTGGCCTCTCTCTTGGCCTTGGAAGCGGATGCTGGTGGCATACTGTGCTGGTATGGATGTGTGGGTGTGTATCAAGCGGAAGCTTTATGAACAACTTCTCTATGCTCTGGCTTTGCCGTCTTGAAATATTATATTGCCTAATCCCAACAGATGCAACTAAATCGATATCTGCGAAAAACGGCTGGCAATGAAAACTAGCTTTTTGGTCTAATTCAAAAGGGCGCACGCGGTGTTAGCAGTGATTATCGTCCCTATTCTTTGCAGCAGCTAGAAAACTCTAAATTCCAGGAGCTAGTGTTCGTCGATTAACCTAACACAAACTATTCCGTTGAACAACTCCTCTTCAATGATAATGGTTTATATGCTTGGCTTCTCACCTCAATTTTTCAATACCGTTCGTTCATTTGCTGTGTGAAGGAAAAAATTTGTCAAAAAAATTATAAAAAAAAGAGTTCGTGAGACGGTACATGGCTCGTGACTAGCGCTCTACACAGAGCGTGGGCCCACGACGAAGCTATGACATGACGTTCTTGCGGGTCCCTACTGGCGCGGGCCCCACCGCGAAGAAGAGATCAAGTTGCAGCACTATGACGAGGAGCTCGAAGGCGTTGCTTTAGAGTGGCCGAACCGCAGGGTGGTTGGAGGTGGTGGGCGTGCTGAGACGTGTCACGCCATTGTCACGTGGTTTTTTTCTGTTTTGGCCGGTGGGCAGTCGCCGTGGCTCTGGCAGAGAGGGCAGGCGAGCGGCGGCGATGTGGCAGCGTGTATGGCGCTCCTCGACGGCAGTGGCAGGCGGCCAGTGTCTGAACTTGTGCGCCTCGGGAAGCCAGTAAAATGGGCTAAAAAAGAAAGACGGGTCACGTGACCGCTCGGCGTGCTCTTTGCGTCGCTAGCTCTTGGAGCAGATATCTGGCTGTGTGGGCGCCCGGCAGTAGTAGCCGTGTGAGATTGTTGCTGTTTTCTTTTTGAAGTACGTGGCTGGCGTTGTCGGCTACAGACGACACTTGCGTGAATACCTCGCAGCAGTTGTCCGGCTCGTATCACTTTATGCCACAGTGTCATCGCCGTGTCAGCGTCGTACACAGTGATAGAGGCGAGGTGTACAGAGAGAATGGGGAATAGCGATGGCACACGCGTGCTCCCGGCCAGCCACATGAACCATCCTACCGCGCAGCGGGATTGCTTGGTCATCCCGCTCTGACTGCGCCCAGCTTACTGCCGGCTCGCTTTCCCAGATATGGGCTGGAATCGTGGCCCTGATAATCGCCACGAGACAGCTAGAAGTCGCTTTGCAAGCTCCGGGTTCAGTGCCGAGAGCTCAGAACTCTATGCACGATGTCTATGAGCACATTGTGCCACCAACTCGGCGAGTAAGCAACTGCCGACGCTGGCGAGCTCTAGTAGAGCAAGCATAAAGTATCCTGAGGAGCCGGAAGATCTCTCGCAGATGCTTTGATAAACCGCCCGAAGACTCCTCCCGCCACCTCCGGCACCTAGGGTGAAAAAAGTGTGATAACACCGAGCAAGCCGCTTTGTATGGCCTCTGTTACGTACTATCATTCTGTACCACTGTGTCACATATTTCCTGACGCCGATTATGCGATTAGGCGCACACCACCCTCAGTTCCCTCGTAACGCACAGCATTCCCAACACCATTATAGTACCAGTAGACAAGAAGAGTTTAGCCTGATCAGACCCTGACAACCATTGCCTCTGCGCTGTGCCTTGACAAATTCCTACGCCAAGCTATCGACTTGCGACAATGACTTGGCACATTCGAATTCTTACAAGCTTGATAACCGTGGATACACCAAACTCCTATCGACGCATGGTGTAACCTCACGGTACTCCACCGTCTGCTACTTATAACACTATTTTTTCAAATTGACGTGCTCCGAGGTTCATTCGCTACCCTCCCAAGGAGAAACGTTGGATTGCATTCCATCTTTACGCCCCAGCTGTTGTTTCCGTGGCGTTTTAAACTCTCCCGATGGCTCGCTGAACAGCTCAATATTTTGGCTACGAAAAGATATTACAAAACACGCAAAAAGTACGTTGCGGATACGCTGAAAGGCTCCAAGCTCAAGACAAACTTGCAAGTTGAGCAAGGTATATCGCAGGATAAGATGCGTACAGTTTCACTGGTTTTAGTTAAGGTAATTGGTCTTCTTTCTTGATCATCATGTTTGACGGAGCATCTGGCTACCGCTACTCAACTGCATGCCACTGCCTAACTGTAACGGTCACAGCGTAAGTCCGTAACAACTCCCAACTTGGATTCCATAGCCCACCTGCTACAGCCGTTCTTCGCTTGCTGACGGTTTTCTACGACTAACCCTCCAACTAGATCAGAAGTTTTCTAGATTTTCTTCCCAATGGCGAGCGTTGCAGAGGACCTGTTTCGTGAGAAACCCGTTGCGGAGGTGCGCGACTACAACTTGCACCTGGCCCAAGATATCGCTCGCGCCAACGACAATTTTGAGCGGGAACTCAGCCATCGCTACACCGATATTCTGGCAATCACCGATAGCGTCGAAGAGCTCTTGAGGCGGTCGCGCGAAGTGGACGCCAGCTTGATGGATTTATGCTTCAACGACTCCTCATACAAGTTAGAACCTGTTGCAGACCCTAATCGCGAAACCCGGGATGCAATTGACCTGAGCAGAGGGCACTCCAGCCCGGCTTCGGACCACTTGCAGGATGCCAAATACGCCTTAGCAGTTGCGCAATGGACTTTAGCAGTAAAAAGTTTCCTCGGGGATCCAGCTGCACCCAAGAACTTTGACCCTCTGCTTTCCAGCTTCGAAAGTATCCGTGGTTTTCCGCACGCGTCCCGCTACGACTCTACGATTTCAGCCAACTGTCAGTTACTACAGGCAGCCGTGCTCGAACATAAAATGTCGTTCTCAGCGCTCCAATGGGTTAAGCTCTATCACTTGTTCCACGCCCACGCGGGTTCGCAGGTATTCGTTTTCGATGGAATTGATACGGTGAGCCAGTTGGTATGCGACTTTCTGCTGCGAAACGAGGACGTGCTGCGGAACTCTCAAATGGATCCCGAGGTGCAAGTGTTCCTAAAGGCGCCCGTGTTCAAGTCAAAGTCCATTGAAAGTCTGTTAAAAAATGTTGAGTTTCAGTTTGAACGCTACTACGCTGCATGTGAAAGAACCTCGACGCAGCCCACCTCTTTGAACCTCTACAGTTTTTGCGCCGGTGATTCTGTAGCCAGTTTTGTTCAAGATGTAGATTGGTTTTGTCATGGTATAAAGGATGAACAGGACCGTAAACTAGACAATCTGTTGGTGTCCGTTTCACAGCTGATCCAAAGACTGCAACACTATGGTGCAGAAACAACAACTGTCGATGACATCAAAAATCGGTTGATCCAAAATTTGGAGCAGCGGCTACAACAAGTTACCAGGGAGAGGGCGCAAGGCATGGTAAGTACAGAGACTACTTCAGATGTAGCTGTGGGGTTCGTGCAGCGAGAAGTGACGGAGAAGCGAATGCCTCATGGTGAAGTACAAGAGAACAACATTGTCCAAGAAGAACCAGAATCCGAAGAACCAGAATCCGAAGAACCAGAGAAACCGGAAGTACCAGAGAACAACATTGTCCAAGAAGAACCAGAATCGGAAGAACCAAAGAAATCGGACGAACCAGAATCGGACGAACCAGGTTCGGAAGAGAAGAGCCCTAATAAAGAAGAAACAGGCGATGATAGTATACAAGGACGAGCGGAAGAGCCCAATAGCGCTCAAGGAGTTTCTACTCGTGTGGAAGCTGTGCAGAAGACAATTGTTGAGCAGGAGAGCTCTCAAGCATTAGTCGAACGAAAGGAAGAGGAGGACAATGCGCTCAAAGAACGCCATGAGCAACCAACCGCGGGGCCCGAAAAAACCCAAATTGTCGCCCAACAAAATACCGACCAAAAGCAGTTTGTCACAGAACCCCAAAACGAACACCACGCTGGCAGCCATCAAACAATGGAACCCAGCACTTTGTCTACCTCCATGTCTCATTCGACCAACCAAGACGATCCAAACCCTCCACTCAAAGAGGAGAACACTCCCGCCAGCGAGCCTTCCACTAGAGGCCTCGTGGCAGGTGCTGTTGAAGCCATGACTTTCGCAAGCTTCGTCGCCTATGTAGAGCAGCACACGGCGAGAATCAAAGCGCTATAGCCCTTCTTCAACCTTCAAGAACGTTCAAAACTGACTCACTGACGCTGACCGTTCGAACTTGATCTCTTCCTACGATCTGAGTCAACTATATCCTCTTCCGTCCTTTATGGGTAAATGCGTGGATGCATTAACTCGACATGTGGCAAAGGTATAAGACATTGTCATAATAATATTGCTTCGAGGTAACACCATTAGCCTTTTAATGTTCAATTGTGCTCGTAGAGTTATCCAGAATTTCAATAATCGAGTAGGGCAAATGACGATAACTTCAACGACCAAACCAAAGGCGCATTACAGGAACCTGGTGGAAACTCAGCTCAGGGTCAACCAAGAAAGGCTGGACGCTTTGACCCATCCCGGCTCTCGAGTTGCTTTCGAAGTGGACCCTAAAGAACTACCATTACCAGACCCTAATCTCAAGGTGTTTTTCTTCGATATTGACAACTGTCTGTACAAGAGATCGACTCGCATTCACGATCAGATGCAGGTGTCTATCCATGACTACTTCAAAAACGAGCTCGACCTGAACGACGATAATGCACGCAAGTTGCACTACAGCTACTATCGGGAGTATGGGCTTGCCATTCGAGGATTAGTGAAACACCACGACATTGAGGCCTTAGAGTACAACAAAATGGTTGACGATGCTCTGCCGCTCCACGATATTTTGAAGCCCGATCCAGAGCTGCGGGCGATGCTACAAAGACTTCGGGACGCCTCCACTGTTGACAAAATGTGGTTGTTCACAAACGCTTATAAGAACCACGGCTTGCGTTGCGTGAGGCTGCTCGGGATAGCGGATCTTTTCGACGGAATAACGTACTGTGACTACTCGCAAAAAGACAACTTAATTTGCAAGCCCGATCCGGTCGCATTTGAAAGAGCAAAGGTGCAAAGTGGCCTGGGCGACTATGCTAATGCCTGGTTCGTGGACGACAGTGGTAATAATATTAAGACAGGATTGTCTTTGGGAATGAAAAAATGCATTCATTTGATAGAAGAAGAAGTAGATGAAATGTTGGGCAAAAATCCCGATGGATCGTTGGTGATAAAGAGGATTGAGGATTTGCCGCAGGTGGTGCCGGAATTATTTGTTGGGGCCGGGCCCTAATGGCGGCAGATGGCTGTGTGGAACAAAAGTTCATCTATTTAGAAACAGGTTTATGTAGCTCTTTAAAACAATAAGCTCTAAGTTGTTGCCGTCCTCACAGAAGTCATGTATTTGATTCTTGAAGTGCAAGGTAATATCATTCCTGCCGAAGGGAAGTTTGTCCGTTCCCAAAATAAACAAAATGAAGTAAAGCAGCTTCCGGTACTCTTTCGAGTTGAGAAGCTCGTGAAATTTCTCCGCAAACACTTGCTGTCCGGCATTCGGATGTAATGCTTCCAAGAGCGGTCCGTGTATTTCTGGGATCTGCCGTGCAACTCGAAGGTGTAGCATGTACTCATCGTTCTCGACAAGTTGCAAATAAGTCCTCAGAAAGTGGTCTTCACATAGTTGGCCATATACCTTGGAACACCACATGGAATTACACTCTGCAGAGTCGTAGATGTTTCTATCCAGAATGTAGCGGATAAACGTTTTGGTAAAACCACTGCTGTCCACATAATGTTCCAGCTGCTGGCACATCCAGCTTACCGATTCCAGGTAATTCATACGATCAAACATCGTTACACTTATTTTTTCGGCAGTTTCAGGCATAAAGCTAGTAGGGACGCCGATGGAAACGAGAAATTCTTTTAACGACGGTTGAGGGAGGTGGCCATGAGGATTCAAAAACTGTTCCCACGGATCACAGTCCTTACCTTGAGAGTCTTCTGTCATGAAATGCCAGTCTTCGTATTGATGGTAATTGTTTTCCCTCAGCACCATCTCCAAATAAGCCCTTGGAACTTTATGCGCCAATTTTGATTGCAATTCGCGGAGAGAGTTCTGGTCATTGACTCTTTTTGGTTGCTGTGAAAGTGAATCCGTCGTCTTGGACACTTCCTCGAACTTTTGCAGTCTCGGAAGAAGCTCATCGTCGAATCTGTGTCCTTTATGGAACTCAACGAAGTCAATGCGCGCCGGTCTGCTCGGTTTCAGCTCGGGAGCAGCACTATCAGAAATGCCTAGATCAGCTAGAGGGTTGAAGGAGTCTGTAGATCCTTCCTCGGATGATTCTGACAAGGAAGCATTGTCGCGAAATAGTTCATTTCGACCACTTAAAGATGCTACGTCCGAATCCTGTGAATCACCCACAAAATCTTGATCACGATTGTGCTGGGCATCCAGCGCCTCTATCGAAGATGCGGCTGATACGTAATTAGAAGAATCTGTTACACTATCACTGTCATTGGTTTGCGAAGCTGTGTCCATCCGCAGTTGAAGGCTGCCGTTGTGTTAAGTACTTGAATATTATTTAAGTTCACTGAATATTTTCGACAATTTATGAGATATATGGTTTTAATCAATGATGAACTTTCTCAGTGGCTATAAGTTTATACAGTTCGCTAGACATGAACATCAGATCGGCGATACAAGTCGATAAACGATGGAACGCAACTTGGTAGGGACAATTATAGGGAAGTTTGACCAACGTGAGCAATTCATGCTGCTGAGTCAGGTTCACTATAACTCTCAAAAACCAAAGCTAAAGTCAGCATCTTGTTCAAATTAAGCCTTTGGAGGCTGTGGTTGTTGTTGCTTCTTTTGCTTAGCGACAACGTAAATCAGGCCAGCCATGAAGCCCAAGAAAATCGAGAAGATCGACAAGAAGTTCTTTGGAGCATCGAAGAAGACCAATCCCGACAAAGCAATAGGTAGTTTGTTGAGAGCACCGACCATGGAATATGTTGTCGATGAGGTCACTCTGACACACCATCCGGAACAGTACGAGATACCAACAGAGGCCACACCGGAAATGATCAGAGCGGTGATAAATTCGTTGGTGAAAGTGGTGCTCAAATTGGCGTAGGACCAGTCTTCCAAGATAAAGGAAGAAACTAAAAGAACAGGCAAAGCCAAAATATTGTTGTAGAACATTGTGTCGTAGTCCTTGAAGTTGGTCAACTTAATTCTCTTACGCATGATTAAAACAAATAGAGCAGAGGCGATACAGTTGCTGAACATCCATAGGTAGCCGGCAGTGGCGCTTTGGGTTTCGATACCTTCCTTGGCAGACAGGGCTTGCTGGTCACCCAAAGTAGCAACGACGGAAGACAAAACCATCACCATGAAGGCCGATAGCTCCATGGCGGTGACTTTGCCACCAAAGAACAAAACCTCACCGTAAGCAATCAAAATGATGGTCAAGTTCTTGAAGATAGTGTAGATGGGGACTGCCAGGTGTTGCAGAGCCTTGGACGAGGTGTAGATCATGGCGACCAGCAACAAGGAGATTGGGAACCAGTTCTTGACATCAGTCTTGTTGAGGGGGCGGAATTTGGCATAGCCCAAAGTTTTCAAAATGGTGAGGCACAGAGTACACACCAAAGCCTGCACGAACAACATCACGAAGTTCATGTTGAAATTTTGACCGTTCACCACAAATTTGTTGGTAACAGTCATCAAAATGGAGGAGCCGCAGTACGCCAAGATCGACACGGGACCCGAGTTGACAATGTGGGACAGTCCACCGGATTCAGTTCTCAGTTCGGACATGGAATGTATTGTAATTCAGCAAAATTAGGCAGCAAACAAGCAAATAACGATTACTTCTCTTGATATGGGAAGTGCAACGCTATCAACCGGTAATAGACTGGTGGACTTCGGATCGAGATACCTACCGTAGAGTTATTTCTGAAAGAACGAACCTCAGTGGAAAGTAGCGCGTAGTTGGAGTCTTATGTTGTTGAGGAAGAACTTTTGGTGTTTGTATATGATGAAAACGTGGAAAACACGAACTTTATCCTGTCGTGTAGGGTAACAACCTGGCCTGGTGTCAACGGCGGTGGCTGACGGAGTGAGGAAGGATCCACGGTAAAAAGTGGTGAATGCCTAATGGTAGCGGCTGGTGGTAGTGACGTACACTGTATGTGGATCTTTGCGGTGGGCCTCCCAACAAGCTTCTTTCTGACTTTGTCGCTACAATATCGGCTTGTACTCACCGCCTTCAACAGGTCAACCTCTTCGCGTATGTGGCCCTTGTTCGAAGGATAGCGTTGAGTGCTGTTCAATTTGCCTTTTTCGACGAGTCAATCGGCTTGGCTCGATCAACACCGTCCTTGGTCTTTCCTCTTATAGTCAATCCGCTGTGTGAACCTCTCCGTGTATCATAGCGGCTGTACACCATTGTGCGCTCTAACTTCGCCACTCTCTTTCTTCCTAAAACAGCGCGCTCACTGTCCCGAGTGGTGTCCGACTCTAGTGCCTCCAGACACTGTGGAATTTTCCTGGCAACATGAAATCCTTCCAACGGCAATCGACCTCATACCGGCCACTGTTTGAGCATCTCCTGTATTGGAACACTTCAAAGCTGAGCCTATCTTTGAAATCCGACTTCCCATTTTGCGCCAGTAACTAGAGGTGCAGCCTCAAATCCTGGCCCTTAAAGCCTACCTCCCTTACGGCAAGCAAACGAGTCATTTAAACTTGACCTTCGCTCTGTCCAATGATCACATTGGTGAGCTCCTGAGTTTTAGGCTAGTTGTTGGAAGATTGACTACCAGCTAGCGTTCGTTTATATAGATGGTGAACCTGGGCGGCTAACTAGTGGCAATATATATAAGTATATATAGGTATGAATATATATATATATACAAAACACAAGTTCAAACGATCAAGACCAAACACACTACTACTTGACCCTTAGATCACATAGAACTTCAGACGCGAACGCCTTTCGGACAGTAGGAAGACACCCGTGTTTGTACAGGCTCTCGCACGCTCCCGATGTTGAAAGTTCGAGCTTCGGGCGCTGGTGGTTGAGTGTTGTGATGATAAAGAGAGGCTTTGGAGTCAGTTCCAGGTTGAATGGTAGAGACACACAGGGCTGTTGTGGCAGTTTCAAGATTGAAGGGGAAATGCCTGGCCGTGAGAGGCCTGGCCGGGTGGGAGTCGGGCTTCCGTATAACAGGAATAGGGTTCTCATTTTAGAGAAGACTTGCTACCAACCAAGGGTCTTCTAGGGACGAGAGGAGGTTTAAGCAGGAGTTAATATTTACAAGATGTCAGGGATGGCCAGACCAAGGAGAGCACAAGTATCCTCGTGCACGGTCTTCAGCTTGATGAGCTTGCATTTGGAACAGAATTTGGTAGAAAAGCGTAGGGTTTGAGGCTGTCACACAGGGAGTTCAGTTCCTGTATCACCTTAGAGTTGTTACTGACACGCAGACATTCAGGTTTTGGCTTAAGGCGGCTACATTCATAGGCGTTCCAAATGACATTGACTGTATTCATCGTCTGAAAATAATAATGTAAGGAAAACTTTTATGACAGTGCCAGAGAAAGCGCTTTCACGAAGACCTAAAGAGCCCCCGATATGTTCGAGATGCTTGGTGAAAACGGGCCGAGCAGTGGGGCAGGCTTCGATTCTATGCTGGAGATTTTACCTGAGGAAAATGACGTCAATTTAGGCGATGAGCTTATTATACTGTCGTCCAACCACTCGGAGCCCGTACACACCAATCGGAATACAAAAGTGCAGCCGGCTCAGCCGCAGGCGGCTTCCGCTGTAGACATGGATCTACTATTCGCGCAACAGTCGCAGCCCGTGCCGATGGAAAACTTTCAAAACGGTGAGATTGCACAGCTTTGGGATTTCAACGTCGATGAGTTCATGATGACCCCGAGTCAGTCCAGCGATTCTGCAACCATCAGTGCGCCTAACAGCTATAACACAGAGTTCCATGTCAATATGGAGGGGCCCCTTGGCCCTGGCCCAGGTAGTGTAGAGACCGGAGGATTAGGATCTTCGTTCCACTCCCATATGGGAGGACAAAATAACAACAATTGGAGCCATCTTTTAGGAAACCCGTATCCGTCTGAAATCAATTCACAGCAACTCTTCGCCTCGCCTAATGCATTTCGAGTCGAGGAACCTATACCAACCGCGCCTTTCCGGCCAACGCTGCCGACCAGGCGGTCATCTTCGCAGCTTTCGAAGGCTATTGGCGAGGATGGAAGCATTTCCTTGGCATCTCACAATACCGCCAATTCTATACGCAAAAACTCCATGACCAGGCCATTGTCTTCCACGTCGCTTTCCTCATATCGCCAAAATTCTTCTTCAGAGTTACCTCGAAAACCTCAAGTCGAATGCTTTAATTGTAAGACCACCAAAACACCATTATGGAGAAGAAATGCGGAAGGAAATACTATGTGTAATGCATGTGGTTTGTTTCAAAAATTGCATGGCACGATGCGTCCTTTATCATTGAAAAGCGATGTTATTCGGAAGCGGAATACCAAGAAGCGAGGTAAAAAAGCAGCCGCGCAGGAAACAAAAGATGTCTCAAAGGCTGGGAAAAAAGGTGATTCGAGCCAAGCTGAACCTTCATCGCCTTCGTTACCCTTTGAAGTTCCAGCGACTAGCTCAGTCACAAGTTTCTCTGAAGTGGATATGGAATCTCGCTCAGCAGCTTCGGGTGCGATTCTATCCAATACAAACCAGCAGCTGAGCTCCACGAGTTTATTGAGCCACAATTCTAAGCTAATGACTCCCGGGACACCTGTAATTCATAAAAAGTCCAGGAGATCCAGCAGCTCTAGTTCTGCGTCTAACTCTAGCAATCGTTCGTCATCATCAAGAACCATGGTGCCGATTTTACCCAAGCCATCGCCAGGCGCAAATCAACGAAATCAATATCAACTACTCAATGGCTTCCCTAGCAGTGCTTCCAACAGTGCAGCTTCGTCTCCAAGGGTCTCCCACTCTCCTCGACCGCCGCCAGCGCAAAGTCCCCTGCCGTTAGTCAACGGACACACTGTATCTTCTTCAGGAGGCGGGGCTGGGATCGCAATAACACGCCGCAAGCCTTCTAGGCCCGGATCTTCATCGTTTGTTGCAACATCTTTGCAGCTACAGCAACAACAACAGTTACAACAACAGCAGCAGCAGCAGCAGCAGCAGCAGCAGCAACATCATCATCATCAACAACAACTACAATTACAACAACAAGAACGACAACAACTACAATTACAACAACAGCAGCAACAACAACAACAGCAACAGCAACAACAACAACTGGGAAACTCATCGGGCATCGTTGGTAGCTCTTCGTCAACGATTTCGGTCTCTTCAAGTTCCTGGAATGGCCCTTCCGCCATTGCAGCTTCTCCAAAAACGAGCTCAAAGTCACCCCGGTCACCATTTGATCTATTTTCTACGTCACAAGATCAGTCGAGACCAGCTTCACGAAAATCACACACGTCTCTGCTATCGCAGCAATTACAACAGGCAAGTGTACCTCCACAATACCCACAACCGCCATCGCAGTCACAGACCCCCACATTACAGGGAAACACCTTCTCAAATTCAACTACTCCACAACCTACCTCAATAAAACGTTCTCCGGTTACCGCTTCTCCCAGGAATAGTTACATGGACTCTATACAGCAACAGCGCGGGCTCCATTCCGATGCGAGCCTGCGCAGACCGAGCACGCTCAGATCTGAATCCGTCAGCAATGCAGCTTCAAACCAATTTAATATAACCCCGAAGCATAAGGATGCTTCTCTGGACGATCTCGAGTGGCTTCGATTTGGACTTTAAACGTATATATACTCACGGCGCACATTACTATAAGGTTTAGTTTAATTTACAAATTTTGAGCTTAAATACTCAGCTTCTTGGCCTCCATCAGGTCTAGCTACGATTGGTCATTAGTTTCATGAATTGTATACCTATCAAAACTATTAGTGCTGAATAACGGCCCGTTCACCTTTCTAAATGTCTTGCTTAATGAACGAAATATAAATGTCTACGCAGAATTTTAGCCCCCGTTAGAAATGGGAGTACCTGCCTTCTGGGAACTAATCAAAGACCATCAGAGTGTCCAAAGGATTCCATTTCAGCAATTTGTCACCGAGTTTCAGCATGCTGAAGGGAGAGCTCCAAGGCTCGCAATCGATGCATTTGGTTGGTTATTTGAATGCGGGTTCCTTACGGGAGAAACCGACGAACTCATTGATAAGGGATATAGGACTGACGGATTAGCGATCCTTGCTTTTTTGAAACGCTTGAAGATCCTGCTATCGCTTGATGTGACGTTTGTTTTGGTCTTCGATGGTCCATTTAAGCCCAAGTTCAAGAACGAACTGAAATTGAAGAGGGCCACCAGTGACAAATTAGATGTGCTGACAGCTGTCAACGTCGACATAGACGGTTGGACCAACCCAAGCTCACCTGAAAATGAGGTACATGATGTAGAAGGTCTGAGGATGGCCAAAAAGCTTTTAACACTAATGAACATATCATGGCTTGACGCTGCCGGTGAGGGAGAAGCCGAATGCGCTCGGCTTCAAAAGTTAGGTTTAGTAGATTACGTGGTGACTAACGACTCAGATGTGTTTGCATTTGGGGCAACTAGGGCTCTTCGTAATATGTCCAAATTCTGGGAAGATTTACCGGCATCTTACGCCGATGCTACCAGGAAAAAGGACCACAAGGAGAATTTCGTTACAATGATAGATATAAGCAGAATTTCCTGCTGGAACCAGGATCATATTCTATTATACTACGCCCTTTTGGGGGCGGATTACAGCCAAGGGGTAAGAGGGCTAGGATCTCGAAAATCCGCGACTCTCGCACAACTCAGGGAACCTAATTTTGCATCAGAGTTCAAAGCCATATTCGCGGACGCCAGCTCAAGTGCCGAGCTTCGACGGCCCCAATATCTGGATTTCCAACAAAGAATGTTCAATCACTGCCGATGCCATAGTGTGGAACTGTTTGGAAGAAATTATTTCAAAACATCCGGAGCAGCTCAATTTCAAGGCTGGCCGTCAGAGGAAGCTCTTTTACATTACTTCCATCCAACTGTGTCCGAACAGGTTCAGACCGACTGCCTCAATGGCGAGTATAACAACATAAGTGGTAAGTTCAATATTCCTGAGAGCAACATCCGCCAACTATTTGATCTTGTCAACGAATTAGATCTCAAAATAATAACGGATATCAGCAAATGGTTCCACGATATAATGCATACAACTTTCCTGCTAAAAAAGATTTTGCATGGCTCGACGTTACCTGACGACCAGTTATATGTTTTCAAGATCACAGATAATTGGATTTCCAACATATGCAATGGAACAGTTCACCTTGATTACTGGCGAATCAGGTATAACTCGTTTATGGCAGGAGTCGAAGAGCCTCAGTCTGAAGCTTTTACTCGGCAAGAGGGCGAATCAGACCGCAGTGACCCTAATATAATTAGCCGCAGGAAAAGCCCAACCAAAAAGCAAGCGGACCGGGAAGCGTATCGCTACATGACGTCAGTTCCCTCGGCAATGCTTCCCAGCTCAAACTTGCTGGTCAAGAGATATATGTTAGAGAGCCACAAAGGCGGTGGGAAAACTCCACGCAAGAAGCGAATTACATCGCGATGCTCCTCCATTCAAAAGAACAACCTTGACGAGTTTCTGAAAAAGCACTCATCGCCCAGAAAGAAGTTAACAGAAGATGTGATTGAGACGCCTCTACTACCACCAACTAAACGGAAGTTATTTGTCGAAGATGACAATAAAGACCTCGAGCCTGAGGTCTCCGACTGGGCGGATACAAGCTCTTTGATCATTGTCTCGGAACAAGGTCGTAAAGAGGACCCAGGTGTACCACCAAAATCACCAGAGCGGATGCACATGTTCGGGCTATCTGCCCACCTCGATGAAAGTTCTGAGCTCGACGAAAATGAATCGCCCTTGAAAAAAAGGAATATCTCCACCCGACCTCGCTCTCAAGGTTCAGAATCTATCCCCCTTGATATCATAGATTTGACCCATGACGGCCAACTATGACCAACATGCTACAAATCACCAAGACTTCGATGTCGGTGGGACGACGAATGGAACTTTAACAGAGCTTTGACCAAGATTAATATTTATTAAGTCGTGCAAATGGCAGCTGTTTGAGGTTGCACCCAGAATTTAGAGACGATAGACATTGGATTGCCGGTCCAAACTGACACAACCAGGCCATTGTCTTCATTAGTGTAACGACGTACGAAATTTCATGATATTACAAATAAAGGCCTCCTTTGCCACGCCAGCGCAGACTAAATCAACTACAGTTAAGAGAACACACAACTTCTGCACCATGGTCTCCGCTATATCCAAGAGTATTAAGTTCAATCCGCAAACGGAGAAACTTCTCACGGTTGCCGCCGGTTGTTTCTGGGGTACGGAACATATTTACAGAAAACACTTTGGTGCCAAAATTGCAGACTGTAAAGTCGGCTATGCGAATGGCAATGAGGAAGCAAAGGATTCTGGCAGTTCAATTTCATATAAAAAAGTGTGCAGCGGGGATACGCAGTTCGCGGAGGTCTTGCAAATAGCTTTCGACCCAAAGGTGGTATCCCTGAAAGAGCTTGTGGACTTCTTTTTCCGCATCCATGATCCCACCACGTTGAACTCGCAGGGTCCAGACATGGGCACTCAATATCGCAGTGCCATTTTTGCCCACTCGGCAGAAGACGTGAGCGAAATCGAGGCGTTGAAGGGACAGTGGCAACCGAAATGGCACAATAAGATAGTAACAGAAGTTACCATGTGCACCAACTTTTACGATGCGGAGGACTACCACCAAACATATTTGGATATCAATCCTACTGGTTATGCTTGTCCTACTCACTACATTCGCAACTTGTGAAGGGTGCTTAATTCTTATGGTGCAGTCGTATCCTCTCCTAACACCCTGAGGTTCTCGGCCACTTTTCGGTCTTCCCGGTAGTTGATCACGCTGACTGCCAACGCTGCGAATAGAATCCCGCTAAACACTCCTCTTAGGATTATTTCTGCTCCAGTCAATTGCATTTGGGCAGCTTTTGAGCCCGGTTTGGCGCGAGGCCCCCACCGTCCAAAAGATATAAAGTAAATAGCTCTCTGCTCCTTTGGTGTCATTTCTGACCACCTATCCTCCATTTTCCAATTCAGATACTCCTTCAGCTCTTCTTTCGTGTCTTTGTCCATTTTCAGCCAAGAATCAACGTTTAACTCGTCGTACCGTGGAGGCTCATAAACAACAGAACTTAGAGCCCTAGCGACATTTCTCTTCACCACAGTTCCAGGACTCTTACAGCTTTTAACAGAGTGTAGAAACATACCAATTATTCGGCAGAGTCTTCAAGAGGAGGCGTTTTTCTCTGGTCGTTGACTTTATCCACAATACTATTTTATATATAATTAACTGTATGGAATAATTCTAATATTATTGACATATAAATTAAACTACCTCGTACTATAACGGTCGAGACGTGAAGGGCACAGTTAAGATGACAACCTACGAGGAAGTCTTTGTATGTTTCAATTGGGAAGACGCTTTGAAATAAATCACTAACAATGAATCCCCCAGAAATCGTATCATAGGGCCCCAGAATTTGTAGGTTTCATACCTCTAGAGTCACAAGGCCTCTACGGAGCAGTTGCTTTGATCGTGGGCTTGATCTTTACGACTTTAGCGCTTACAGTACCTGCAAAGGCTTCAGGCTTGCGGTTGGTAGTGCAATTTCTCAAATACGCGTTGATGAGCCTGGTGGGAAGCATATTTTTGGGTCTGGCCGCTGTGTTCTTAAGCGATTCTTTTGGTGTTTACGCATGAAAGATGTAACAACAGAGTTATGTACTTCTTCAACCCTCAGATTCGTTCTTCATACAAGTACGGCTACTGTCTTCTTACCCTCGGGTTGGGCCTATGTAGTGAATATAGATATTGCTCAAATATTTAGCAGATCCTCGTCAATGTTTACAAGTTTATGCACCCGTAGCTCCGAATCATTATGAACAAGGGAGCTGCCCTCCCCATATTCCATGAGGGCGTTGACCATAGCTCTTGTGTAGCTCACCATGTTTTCTAAGGAGCTTTCGCTCCTTTTTTTTAAAAACAGAAGGATTCGGGAATTTATCAATTGAAATAACCTATCTTGCAAATAGGCTGGTGTCAGGTAAACTGCCAAATCTTCACTGCACTCTTCTAAAGGATTGTCGTAGGCAAGTAAAGAGGAAATATCATTCAAGTGGCTTTGAAAACCTTCCTTGTACTCGAGAGGTACGTCAGAGTTATAAACAAACTCGGCCGTGAGTTCCTGACCTTTTCGAAGAATTTCCTCAATGGGATGGTCTTTGAAGTTGACCAATGTAACGAGGTACTCGGCCAATTTTAACTCGAAGAGCAAATCGATGCTTTCTTTCAAAAGGCCTGGGTAATGTGCGTCGATGAAAGCAATGCATGCAGTCACTTTACTCTCATTCACGAGCCTCCGTATGTCCTGCCGAACTTTCAAGTTGTTTTCCTCTTTAACAATTTGTCTTTCATTATGTCTGATGACTATCCTAGCCCTTTCTTCTTCATTGTCCGGTATACAATCTTTATTGAGATCAATGAGAAAACCTTTGGCCACATCAATTAGGCCCTCATGAATCAAATAATCATTGATCATTGTATTCATAGTGCAAGGAATAGAATCATCATCCGTATTCAGGTTATTCAATTTTTCAACTTCAGGCCGATAGAGCTGATCTCCACTGAATCTGTCGTCGTTTTGGAGAAGGAACCCATCCTTATTTCTAAAGCTTTCATCGTGAGATGAGAGATTTAACTCATTATCCTCAAGCTCATCGTTTTGATCGTCATAAAAACTGCTTTCGAAATCGTTGCGACCATCGTGGCCATCAATACTTTTGTAAATATGCTGATAAGCTCGTGCCTTGAGCATTCTCTGGTATCCTAAAATGTCGTAGACAAATTCCTCATGCAAGCCAAAGTTTGTCCTTACGACAGCACCAGGAGCGAGTGAAATAAACGGGACCACATCAATGTCATGAACATCAGTGAAGGCCGTTCCTAAATGAACACCATTTTTAGTGAAAAATATTGTTCCGCTAACATAGTTGATCCCACAACCAACAACATCAGATGGCCCATATCCATTTGAATATGATTTAGACAAAGTTCCATCGGTGATATTTCCATCTTGCCCTCCGTAAACAAAGCTTCCTTTGCTCAAAGTTTCGCCGCGGTTACTGGAGCTGCTAGACGACCCTGATTCTAGAGAGGCCCTAACAATACTCGCTGACTGCCTGTTGATAGACACTGGATCGCTACTTTGAAGATCGGTGCGGGACGATGATTTGGAACTCGACTGGATTTTCGAAAGGTCCTTGAAGCCCACCTTGATCCTTGAAGGGGTAGCAGTTCCATAAGACCGACTCCAAAGCACTCTGATCTCATAGTAGAAAAGGGCCAAACTTTTGGAGTGGAGTGTGTTGTTGGCGGTGGTACTCACATACTCCTGTCTGGAATTGAAGGTAGAAAGACTCTCTGAGAGTCCCGGCCCACCCAGCGGGCCAGTCCTTCTATCGTGAGCAGAGAGTGCTTGAAATTCTGGATTAGGCTTCAATTGCGTACAGCCATCAGAAGATACGAGAATGCTGTTGTTTGAAGGCGTCTCCCAAGCTTGAGGCAAAGGATAACCTAATTGCTTATAAATTTCCCGCGACACTGCGTTTTTCTTGAAATGTACTTGACTGGAAGCGGATGGTGGATCGGAGAGATCCTTAGATGACTTGACTTCCAACACCTGGGCCGGCACAGCCGTTGGGTTCTGAGGGCCTGCCCCTTCCGCCAAATTTTGAGATACAATTGACTCATTCTCTCCATGGGCTTCGTGTCCAGCTTCCTGGTCTACGTATTCGGTTTGAATTCTGAGCTCTGAACGGCCCACCCCATTGTCTTCAAAGCCATCATTACCCTCGGCGTTACCATCTGTATTGGCATCGTCATTATCGTTATAATCTGCGTCGTCGTCATCATCATCGTCAACATCATCATCATCATCATCATTATTATTACCACCATCAACATCATCGTCACCATCTTCATCATCGTCGTCGTCTTCATCAACATCGTCATCATCGTCGTCGTCGTCATCTTCGTCCTCGGCACCATGATTTATGCGAAGGCCCATGCGAGTCGAAAGACTACTAGCCACAGGCTGGGTTATATCGGTGGAATCACTGTCGACTTGCATATCATCAGTCGTGACGTGGGACATTGGTCTAGGCGGCGACCCGCGGTCTATATCTGGATAGAAATACTGGTAGACTTGTACCAAGTATTCATCGCTAACCGCATCATAAGGGATTGTCCCCAAAACACCTATGCTCATCAATTTTTCCCAAATCTCTTTCCTAGCTTCATAACTCAAGTCCGAACGTAGTTGCCGTAGTCTAGGCTCCCTCAACGTTGGAGATGTCTCACCTTTCGCCTTGAGCTTACGGAACAGTTTTCTATTCTTATAGTAGATTTTCCACAAGTCATGACCGATAGGTTGTTCTAAGAGATACGTAGGAAACAGCGCAGTTACATACGCATTGTCTACCTGATCCATACAATGAAACATGTTCTCTCCTCTCTAATACGAACTTGTGTATAAAAGATCTAAGTTTATCGAATGTCGTCCTTATTCTTTATATAAATTAAAGGAGCAATGACAAGATAAACCTTGAACATACAAAGGAAGCTCCTAAAGTCATCCTATAAAAAATATGGAGTAAAGATCAACATTTACTCCTCACCACTGAGACTACTTTTACCATTCTTTTGATCGTTGAAGATTTGTTGATTCATACATATATATATCCATGATTGTAGTAATATTATTTACATAACCCAAATGATTAGCTGTAAATCAATGCAAACAGTTGAGTGCTTGAAGAGCAGACAATGAGATACTAGGCGCACGCGCTTAGTATCTGTAGTGGTCGGCCTTGAAAGGACCCTCTTGAGCAATACCCAAGTATTCGGATTGGACAGGAGTTAGCTTGGTCATACGAACGCCCAATTTGTCCAAGTGGAATTTGGCAACAGCTTCATCCAAGATCTTAGGCAAAACGTGGACACCGATTTCGAAAGGACCGGTCTTCTCGAACTCAACGAACTTCTGTCTGAATTCCTTGTCGCCAGCCTTGAACAAGGCGATTTGGGCCAACACCTGGTTGGAGAAAGAACAGGACATGACGAAGGAAGAGTGACCGGTGGCACAGCCCAAGTTCACCAACCTACCGTCAGCCAACAAGATGACGTGTCTGCCGGTTGGCAACAAGAAACGGTCAACCTGAGGCTTGATGTTGGTGCATTCCTTGGCGTTAGCTTTCAACCAGGCAACGTCGATTTCGATGTCGAAGTGACCAATGTTGCAGACAATGGCATCTTCAGGCATGGACAAGAAGTGCTCGGAGGTGACGATGTCTCTGCAACCGGTGGTGGTAACGAAGATTTGACCAACTGGGGCGGCTTCTTCCATTGGCAACACTTGGTAACCTTGCATGGCAGCTTGCAAGGCGTTGATAGGGTCGATTTCGGTGACAATGACACGAGCACCCATGCCTCTTAGAGAGTCGGCACAACCCTTACCGACATCACCAAAACCGGCAACGACAGCAACCTTACCAGCAACCATGACGTCGGTGGCTCTCTTGATACCGTCGACCAACGATTCTCTGCATCCGTACAAGTTGTCGAACTTGGATTTGGTGACGGAGTCGTTGACGTTGATGGCTGGGACCTTCAACTTGGCCTCCTTGACCATCTTGTACAAGTGGTGGACACCCGTGGTGGTTTCTTCAGACAAACCGTAGCAGTCCTTCAACATCTCTGGGTGCTTTTCGTGAACCAAAGTGGTCAAGTCACCACCGTCGTCCAAGATCAAGTTCAACTTTTGGTTGTCCTTGAAGGCAAACAACTGTTGTTCGATACACCACAAGTATTCTTCCTCGGTTTCACCCTTCCAGGCAAACACAGGCACACCGGCAGCGGCGATGGCAGCAGCAGCGTGGTCCTGGGTCGAGTAGATGTTACAGGACGACCACGTAACCTCCGCACCCAGAGCCACCAAGGTTTCAATCAAAACCGCGGTCTGGATGGTCATGTGCAGACACCCGGCAATACGAGCACCTTTCAAAGGTTGAACTTCACCGTACGCCTCTCTGATGGCCATCAACCCTGGCATTTCGTGTTCAGCCAACTGAATTTCCTTTCTACCAAAGGCAGCTAGGGAAATGTCGGCAACTTTGCAGTTTTGAGCGGGGGAAGACATAGTATAGACAATCGAAAGGACCAATTGACGTTATTAACCGAACAAATTAAAGTTCAATTTCCGTCTCTGGAGAATTGGGCGAATTTACGGTGTTGCACCTTAAGCGTGTTCTTCACACCTTTCAACTCATCACTGACAGCTATCATCTTTTATAGTTCTGATAGTCTTGGAAAATTTTTCACCATGTGAATTTGGCCCAGCTCGTAAAGCGACGTTCAAGCCAACCAACTGGACGATAACTTTAAGATTCGAACACGCGAATCAAATACCTTACGACGTTGAGATTGGCTGGGCGGGTCTAGTCAGCGGCGCTTGATATGACATAGGTTTTGGACGGGCTCGCTGTGATGCGCAGAAGATCTGAGGCTTTCTGTCAATGGCTATTTGATCGGTGGATGAGGTGAAAAATCATAAATTGGACGATGTTGCCGAGCTTACTGGCCGCTTTTAGTCAATGACGGCACGTCTTCACAGATCTAGCTAGTGCGACGCTTGTTGAAGCTTGTTCGTTTAACTCAAGTACCATTCAATTTATTATAAAATTACATACATCTAAGTTTGAGAAGAGTGGTTTTCTTCATCGCGGCTCTGCTCCTGTAAGAACTGCTGGCGTTGCTGCAACTCTTGGGCGTCCAGCTTCTCGCGCTGCAATTGTTCTTGCCGGAGTAGAACAGCTTCGGCCTCAGGACTGAGGTCCTCAAAATCCTCGTTGTCGTCGTCGCTGTAGTCGGAAGTATTCTGGCGCAAGTCGTCAGGAGACTCGGACTCCACGGGTGCTTGAGTCTCCACTCTCTCAAGCTCCTCCCGTTCTCTTTGCTCGCGCTCAACTTGTTCCCGGTGTTCCTTTCGTTCCTGTTCCTCTCTGGCCTGGAAGGCAAGGTTGGCCTTCGACCTCAAAATAAACAGATACTCGCCGGCTTCACGCTGGA
This sequence comes from Lachancea dasiensis, assembly GCA_900074725.1. NCBI lineage: Eukaryota > Fungi > Ascomycota > Saccharomycetes > Saccharomycetales > Saccharomycetaceae > Lachancea > Lachancea dasiensis. The sequence continues at coordinate 1,473,789 of LT598457.1, forward strand.
TGGCTTTCAAAGTGTACTGCACCTCTGTGAGAACTTTTTCTACTGGCTGTAAGTTAGCTGCATGTTCCATCAGCAGGTCTCTAGTAGCAATTACCTGTTTCTTTAGCTTCAAGAATTGCTTCCAATTGTCGTGTTGCCTCTGGTTCAAATCTTGTGAATCCATAGCGGCCACAACGTCTATGTAAGCCATTCTCTTGGACCATTCGCTCACCATGACGTCGCCCCACTCTTCGTAGACCTCCAATTGTTCTTGTCTGATCTGGTCAACGGCGGAGTTGATTTCAGCAACGAACGACTCCAGGAGTGCGCGGGTTGTTTCCAAACTTTTATCCACATGCTCGTGGGCCTGCGCAAAGAACTCGCGCACTAATGGCCGCGTCACATACTCGCGGAGTTGGCCGCCCTCTTTATTGAAGAATAATTGTTCTCCAGTTTCTGGATCTAATTCCATTGTGCAGTTCACATCCAAAATGGCTCTATTGATGGTCTGGTAGTAATGTTGGGAGCTGTTTGTAAATTTTTGCAAAGCGACGGTAATGCGGGGTTGGACCTCGCCCAATTTCTCATCCACCAGATCTTCGATCTCAGAATCAAACTGCTGTATCGTGTTCAGAGATTTTTGCTTAATGGTATTTGACCACGCCTGAAATTCCTCCTGGACAAGATCGCTTAGGGGTATCTCCACAGCCATGTTAGCGTCGTCTGAGGGAGCCGCGGGTGCTACGAGATCATTATCTGACAGCGTGACGGTTTCAATGATAGTGGAAGTTATAAAAAGAGTTTCGTCGTCTTCGTAATCGTCCGCAGCATCAAACCACTGAGTTTCTTGTTCGCCTCTCGCGGCCTGAATCTTCCCCAACACTTTATCGTCAAAAACCCTTTTAACTGCGGTCTGAAAATCTACAAACATACCTTGAGCGTTCCGAAACATGGGCTCTAACGTTTTTGTGCGTTGGATGACATTCATCGCCAAAGGTTTGGCCACCACTTCTAGACGTTGCATGGCCGATTTTGCCGCGTTCCATCCGCGCAAAAGATTGGTAAGAGCTTTGAGGATCGCATTTGCGAGATCGCTATCGGATTGAAGCCAAAGCTGACCTCTATACAAAATGTGCTTAACCTTCGGAACCACGTAGACGTTGTGATATAGGTGCGCCTTGATACGCACCACATGGTACCACTTGTAGAGACAAGGCACAACACGACGCTGTGTGAACTGCGTAGCACTTTGAGAAGCACATTCAACCTGGTGTCTTGCGATAAGCTCGTATTTTTGCCATTGAAGGGCCAGTGGCATCACAAATTGCTTGCGCTGCGGCTCAACATGAGAGGTGTACCATGGACAAGCGGTTTGCTTGAACCACGAGCTTTGGTTAAGGATAGGCAAGTCACACAGACCGGTATGCTGTGAGCCCAAGTACACGGCGCCAAAATGGCATACCACAAGCAGAGCACATAGCCAGCGGATTGTTCGTACGCCTCTCGCCAACATAATGATGCGATCAGATCCCAGTTCTATGCGGCCCTATAGCAAATGTATGAAACAAAATCGTGCGCCAAATTCCACACTGAATGTGAACTTTCTTCCTAAGATCCTCTTAATAGATCCGATAGCTGTTTATTCCTGCTTGCCGTTTGATTTCAAATCAGAAGCATAAGATGAGTTATCTAAATTTTTGTTATTGTTTTGGCCCAAAGAGAAACAAAGACGAAAACCGATACGATGGCAAGCTAGCACCATCTCAATGATCATAGTTGGTTTAGAAGCACTTCAAAACGGCGGAAAGCTGGCTGAATAAATACTTTGAAGGTTCTTTTGGGATTTACATCTGAGGCTGGCGTGGTCGCCACACTTATATAGGCCAACACGATATTTATGGCCACCCCACATGGACCAGAGCTTGCGTTAGCCAAGAGCTCGTCGACACTGGCCCCCAAACGGAGTCGGGAAATCATATACATATAACACAAAAGCACTTAAAGCATGTAAATGGATTTTATGACAGAATCCCACGAATTGCGTCGTCACGCAAAGTTGTGAGATAAGCACGAGGAGTTTATATATATTGTAGTATATATGACATCGTCCTCTCGACACGCTTCTGCCCGGCTAATGAGGCCTTAGTATGTAAGGCGACGTTCGACATTGTCACTTGTATGGCCGTGAATCTATCTCACGACGTTGTATATTTGCCACAAGCTCTGTCTCTGGGTTCCGAGTTGAAGGCTACGGGCAGCCTATATTCCCCCCAAAACGAATCGAACTCTTGAGCTCAAAGGCTCTGCCGCCCCTTTTCATGTCGTTGTCGGACGAGAAGGGCTCTTCGAAGGCATTTTGACGCCCGTCCAGAGGTGTCATTATAGTACAGAGTGATAAACAGACTCATGATAAGCAGAGTCAATTGCTCAGAGACCCAAAAAATGGATATGCTGGGTTCCAGAGAACAATTGAGCTGACGTCCACACAAACACGCAACTGTATGTAAATGCCGACAACAAAAGCCCCTCAACATGAGGCCATGCTATAGACGTACCACACGATCTTCGTGTTCGGCTCGCTACCTGACATGCGCTTTCCAACCAAGATGGGGCGAGCACACATGCTACAAGCGGCAAAGTGCTCATCTGCTGTCAACATATTTCTACCACGCGATAGCCTCTTAAAGCCTCCACTCAAGGAGCCAGAAGGTATCGCGATGTACGACTATAGGAAGGTTCCAATCAAGCCACCAATTATTGAGCCGTAGGACAAGACATATCAGAGATTTTGCATTGAGACAAGTAAAGTTATAATTACAAAAGGTCATCATTCACATACCAGCACAAAGTGTGGACCACCGAAGACTACCTAGTACAGCATTCTCAATTAGGGCGATATCGTACAATCTAAAACGTATTCGAATCGCCCGGGTAGCTTCTTTTTCTGTTTCCCAGGGGCATCACCGAAGAAATTCCCACTACAGACAACAAATTGGCTGCAATGTCTTTTTGGCCGTTCGGGCAGAACGAAAACTCCAACATCAACCGGATCCTAGATGATTATTTCCAGGTGCTTCACTCGCTCGAAAAGCGTGATGAGCTGCGCGGCGAACATCGGCTGGCGGACGACACTGTTTCTCAGGATGAAATTTCAGCAACTGACGCAGACGATACCATTGCCATCCCACAGCATTCAGAGGACGACTGTAGTTTTGTAGGGTCATACGGATCCAGGTCACGCTCGAGTCGTGCGCCTAGCCTGGCGCAACTCAGCTGTAGCTACATTGATAATATTCTGGAAGAATCGGAACTTTTGAACGAGCTCAATCGTCAAAACAACACGCTGCTGGACTTCCTGTGCTTTGGATACTTCTTTACGCCCGACCATATCAAAGTTCACAATATAGAATATTTGATCGATCAGCTCATCGTGTGCGTTCAGAAGATTCAGGAGAGCAATCCAGGCAGCCGCAATGGAAGCCAAACACAAGATGACAGTAGTGAGAGTCTCAATAATGAAGATGACGGTAAGAATGACAAGAGCAGCTACGACAACGTTGGTCCCGAAGGTGATGACGAGGATACTATAACTGCGGCGAAGTCCCCACCATCGCCGCTCAATAAGGCCACTATAATATCTGAAATTTTCGCCCTTGACATATGGCTTATTTCAGAGTCTCTGGTAATGAATACCGGTTATTTGAACAAGATTTGGGCTATTATGTACCAGCCAAACTTTGCATCTGAAAAATCCACTTTGATCCCTATTTTTCTTAAAATCAACCAAAACTTGCTGATGACACGACAGGATCAATATTTGAACTTCGTTCGTTCCAAAAACTCGCTAGTGGATGACTTGCTCAAGTATATCGATGTCTCTGTGATGATGGATTTTCTGCTTAAAATTATCTCCACGGATAAGCAAGAGTCACCATCTGGAATTATAGAATTAGTGCGGGAGCAGGACCTGATCAACAAACTTCTTGGTTATTTTGATAACAAAAAGTATGCGCCTGATATTCAGGCATGCTCAGCTGATCTTCTAAAAGCTCTAATAACGATATCGGCCAACGCACCTTTGGACGACATGTCAATTGGCCCCAATTCGCTGACAAGGCAGCTAGCTTCCGAAGAGTGCATGTCTTTTTTACTTGATACGATTGTCAATAAGAGGGGAAATGCCCTGATTAATGCCGTGTCCATTGTGATAGAATTGATACGAAAAAACAACTCTGATTACGATCAAGTCAACCTACTTTCAACCACCTTAGAAGCGAATCCGCCTTCTATGAGAGATCCAATTTATCTAGGAACTATGTTGAAGCTTTTCACCCAAAGGCTGCCTTCCATTTTCCAGATCATGTATGATATCGAAGGTGAGCACGAACCCAAAACTCTAGAAAATCAGCTTGGAGAGAAATTCAAACCTCTCGGATTTGAAAGATTCAAAGTAGTTGAGTTGATTGCTGAACTTCTTCACTGCTCAAACATGGGCCTTATGAATTCAAAAAGGGCAGAGCGAATCGTGATGGAACGGACTAAAGCTCGAGCAACCATGACCATCCAACTACAAGATGCATTGGTCGACCTTGACCTTGAAGATGAAGGCAATGATACAGGGATTGTGGCGGTTGATGACGGGGTGATTGAAGAAGATGTTGATGAATCTTTCGATATTCCTTACGTCAACGCTAAACAAAACACAAAGCTTAGAGAGAATCCCACGATTGGGGACTCTTTCAAGATAAAAGTATATGACAGCCAGATACTGCCGAAGATTGCTCAGTTGTTTTTGAGTTATCCATGGAACAATTTTTGGCATAATGTCGTATTCGACATTATTCAGCAGATCTTTAATGGGAGGATGGATTTTTCATACAATTCTTTTCTGGTTTACTCCCTATTCAATAATGAATTGGCGGGCGAATATATGGATCGCGAATCGCAGGCTGCCGTACCCAACTTTCATGTAACAGACAACCTCATACTGGAAGGCTACAGAAAGTCTTACGCATTTTATGAACAGCATAATACAGCGCTGGGATTTATGGGGCACCTGGTTTTAATTGCGGAAGAGATTGTCAAGTTTTCAAAGGTCTATAAGGTAGAACTTATATCCCCCGACATACAGACCGTGCTCCAGAGTAAAGACTGGGAGTTTTATGCCGACGATGTCCTCAACGACACAAGAATCATGTACTCCAAAATCTTAGGGGGTAATGATTATTTAGAAGACAGCAGCAACTATGAGGGCGGTGACGACAGTGCTGATGACGAAACTAATGCAAAACCAGACACCCATTCTGGGGGAAATTTGATCAATTTTAGCGAAATCAACCAGGAGCAAGTTTCTTCGCTTGCCAATTTCTCTACTCAAAGCGATTTGCATACTAAGCTGAGAAAAAAGTTGATAGATCGAGCGCAGGAAGCAGTAGATCGTCAAAATGATGAAAATGGGGTAATAATCTTAGGAATGGCACCTGACACCATACCTGATGACGCCCCGAAGCGCAATGACTAAAAGGAGAGGAAAGGTGAGTGCTAAATTAATAATACGCTATTGGGCTATACAATTTAGGCCTCACCAACATTCTGTTATGACTTAACGCAAGAAATGTAGATGTATTGGACGTGTAACGAATAATTTTTATAATACTTTTTTTGGGCATATATACTGACATTTGGGTTGAGAGCATCAGTTTTTTTTCCTGGATCGCACTACTTTACCATTGGGGAGTTCCAGTTTTTCACCAGAGCCATGAATGCGAATGGGCTTTGGTTTCGAATCCTCCGAAGAAGGCTTGTTCTCGGGCAATTCATTCGTATTCTTGACAGATGTCGTGAAGTTGAAGAGGCATCCTACTGATTTTCTCCACATCCATAATGGCAATGTCAAGAGTAGCGAATCACTTATTCCTGGGTTCACGATGTCTTTAGTGGAAATAAGAGCCTCTTTACCATCGGACTGCACTGCATACACTTCTCCAAAACGAACAATAATCTCTCGGCCTTCCTCATCTGGGTTTTGTCTGAATAGAAGTCGTTTCTCCCCCAGACCAAGCGTATCATCCTGAGCCTTGACCTCGCGTAAAAACCTCTCGATGCGATTTTTATTGCCGTCATTCTGCAGTCTTAAAATGATAAAGTGAATTAAGCCGCAAGACAGAAAAATGAATATGCCTATCGCCCACACTTTAGGCTGGACCCTAGTAAAGTAGAAACCACCTTTCTTGAAATCATAGTTTGGGAAACCGTTTTTCAGGTAGTAATCATAAATTTTGCGCTGGGAGTCGTTCTCTAAGATTTTTGTAGCCAGCGACAAGCGTTCATACAGTTTCCTGTATTTCTTATTCTTGTCGGGATGGTACGTTTTGGCCAATTTCCTCAAATTCTTGCGAATCTCGGCGGATGAAGAATCCCTTAGTTTGGGAAGTTTGAGCATTTTATAAAAGTCCAAATCTGGGTTTCTGTACGTCTTGACAAGCTCTTGTTGCAGTTGAAAGATCTGCACCTCTTCGGGCGTGAAAGCCTTTGCGAGGGATACAAATCCCAACAACGCACATATCAGAAGGCTCCAACTAGAGCTGAACATTTGAGAAGCGAGGAACCTACTTACCTGGCAGAGGTCAGTATATGCTTTGGGTGTTTTATTTCTTCCCCGGTCTGTTGACGCTAAGAAGAGATGTCATGTTATTAAATCAAGTATTAAACTTTTTGCGTTATACTAACAAGTAAAAATAGTTAACTGCCAAGAACAATACAATGGCCTCCTCCCCCGTTGCCAAAATGTCTACAGGACCCCAAAATGCCGATACTCGCCAAAAGCGTGGCGTTAAAGCCAGACTTTATCAGTATTTTAGGCTGACAAGCGCGTTTCTATATGCATCGCTATTCGCCAGGTGGGCCATTCTATTACCACTAGTGGGAATCAAATTTCTACCGGGAGGAATCCATGAATTTTTATGCTATCTGATTTTTTACGCGGCCGCTATGGAGATATGTTGGACGTTTGCCTTTCATGGACTGAAAAGGACGCTAATCTCGAGAACTCTATTAAAAGATGTAAATCTACTATATTTTGTGGCAAACTTCCACTTTCATGATGACTACGAGCATGCTCTCGTGTTGAAGACTCCTGCGTACTCGAGCTTTATCGCTACCCTGAGCATCAGTCAAGCTTACTGCCATTGGTGCAAGTTATTTCGTGGGCCTGTTCAGAGCAGAAGAACAGCTTTGTGGAAACTAGACACTTGTGTGACTCTGCCGCTGTTGTATTTTAGCGAATTTTACTTACTCATTCTCAACCTGCAGACTCCGAACTACCACACCGTTCCGTGGCTGCTGACAGTGAATAAAGTCGTACTGATTGCCTTCGTTCCCGCAGCCCTGCATTGCCTAAAAAAACAAATCGCTAACTGGTGAGCTGCCGTATAAATTTCGACCAAGCTCGTCGGCCATCTCATGCGCGAAATTGTCTCTTTCTTCACCAGGGTTCATTTTCAAGTATTTAGCCCTAGCCTGCTGTAATTGGCTCATTATATCCTCAAGAGGGAAAGCTGGTTCTTCCAAAAATTTGGTTAGTTTCCCCGCTGTTTGATCGCGGCGTTTGATCATCTCAGGCGGCCATTCGAAAGTGTCAATAACTTCCTTTATTCTCTGGATCCCAAACGTTTCTCCATACTCTTTTTCCGTATCAGATCCGGTAACAGAGGTCAATTCAACCCCAGTTTCCAGAAGCCCTTGCTCCAAACGGCATCTCACATCTTCGTCGACGTTAAGGTCAGTGGCCAAAATGATCGCAAACTTTTCATCCCAACCCTTGCACTTCCCTAGCAGCGCGAGTTTATATAGATTGCCATCATTACCAGTATTACGGTCTTTGCATGGCATAATTAGGATACAGCCAGCTAGTGCTTGTCGCAGATCATCGAATTCTGCGCAACAAAATTCATTAACCCATTCATCTAGATAGTCGAACTCGTCAATGTAGATGTCGAAATTCACAGTGAAGTATTTGTTTGACCAATGGACATCTCGATGTATCTGTCGACTTGGATCGACGCTGACGTTGAAGATGTTCATTAAAATGTCCTCCCGGTTGAGGACTTCATTACTGAAAACAATCAGCACTTTACTAGGAAGAATTTCAACAGCATGATTGTGTTTTGTTTCTTCTTGCTCCATCTGCGTCAATTGTTGGCCATAGATAGCCCAGCTGGCTGTTATGCTGATACACTGAGTTACTTTAATAAGCTCAGCGAAACTTTAATGATTAAAAAATGTTAAAAGACTACTCACGATAGCATGACTCCTCGTCACCAATGGCCGCAAGTTAGCGAAACTGTGAATTCGGCGACTACTTATATATTCGCACATGTATGTATGTAGGAGCGCCATGCTGCGGTTACTGATGTGGTCCTAACTGAGTTGGATGGTAAATTTCAATGACAAGGCAAGTACATTCAAGAGCTGTTAGAAGATCAGAACGCAGCAAGAGAACGCACAACTCTGTCTGCAATCTCGGCTGGATTCTTTCTCTCTCAGGGACTGTTGACTTACCAACTCACAACGTGGTACAATCAGTATATGAGAGAAATAACCCCCACGAGAGACTTTTTATTTCCACTCGCAATGGCGTTTCAGTTTGCGTCAGCTCTGGCCCGCAAGAAGGAAGTTTAAGAACGAGAGGTAGTCGACAGGCCACTAATAACCACCAAAGAGCCACTAGAATCCAGAAAAATACCCGGGTGGTTGAGTTTACCCGAGAACCCAGATTTACACCCATAGATGCAGAATTGAGAGGAACTCCGTATTCTCCTCCATCTCCACTACCGTCGTATTCATCACAACACCTGCAATTAGGGTCACCACCTCCACAGTACCCGCAACCACCACAGTACGAATCACCTCTGGAACAGCAGCAAGAGCAACATCATCCTGCTACAAAGAGAGAAGCGGTTTTCAGATGGATCTCTGACAAGCTCGAGCGTCATGTTGGTGCGCTTGGTAAAATGATGTTGGTGTGCTTGCGCCTGGAAGACGTTTTCCTTTACCTCTACCTCACCCAGCTCTCACTGGTAATAATTATATGCGCCCTTACCAAGGCGGCTGTTGAGGGGCTTGTAGATGATGGCGGTATTACTTATGTTCTAGACAAGATACCAGACTATTTGATTGACTACACTACCTTCGCTAGCCATATTCCATAGAAAAACGCGAAATAGTCAGAGAGAAGGACCCTAGTCCGCAAACGAGTGCTTAACAAACAGATTACCACCAAATGGCAACAGTGGTGCTGAATGTTGATCAGAATCAGTTCGACATTGATTTATCTGTATTTTCTATAGCTTCCACATGACGAAGTTCGTGATTAAAGCTGAAATGATTTATTAGACTAAACGAAAACTTAGTTGAGTTGATCATGAAGTAAAACTACGATTGACCTAGATGAGTCAACCAGTTCCGGAATGGGTCAACAACCTCTGCGACCCTGACTATGCTAAAAAACTAAAGGGTCCGCTCACTAAGTCGGTACCTTCCCCTCCTGGATGTCAAAAACATGCTACATCAACCGGGAAACAAAACCGGAAAGATAGCCAACAGAAGCAAAAACCTGACGTGTCCATTTTGGTTATCCAAAAAGCGTGGGAAATAGCGTTTCAGCCTGCGAGATCTATTCCAATGAACATGATTGTGTCGTATATGTCGGGATCCTCACTGCAGATAATATCGATTATGACCGCCCTTATGTTTGTTTCGAATCCAATTAAAAGTATAGTAAACATAAGGCGGACCTTTAAGCCTGTGCTGGGTAATTCTGAGGCCCAATCACAGGTGGTGCTGGCCATGGTCATGTTTGTAGTGTTCCAAATCGTGTTGATGGGCATCGGTGTGCACAAGCTAAATTCCATGGGCCTGATTCCCAATAAAAGAAGTGACTGGCTGTTCTTGGAAGAAGCAGCTGTGTATCGAGAAAAGACGTATGCTTTTTGAAGCGCCTAGCATCTAATATACATTTGTTATTTTGTTGTATCAGCCTTGGCGGCGTCCTTTTTGAGCTTGGCTTCAAATATCTGCTGTATATTGTATTTCTTGAGATCTGTGCGGTAATCGCTATCTACCACAGACATACCGATGTTGTTTTTGAAACATTCAACCAATACCAACTTGTCGTAGTTCTTCAAATCTACTTCATGCGCCAATTCTCCATTCTTACCCACCTGCTTTGCCACTTCTTTGATTATATCCATCTTGTCTATTGTGTTGAAGTTCCTTCGGGTCACTTCGATCGCAAATTTCAATGTTGGCCCCCCAGCTTCGTGAAAGTGAGGCTTCAACACTCGCTGAGCAAGCTTTTGCAGCTCATCTAACGACGCATTGCAGGAGAAAACAATAGGTGTCAGCTTCTGAACGTATCTTGTTCTCTTGTGAGTCGCCTTGGGATCTGCAAACTCCACCATCAGGCGGTGAACAAACGATTCGGGCTCGATTGGCTTACGGGTCTTGCAAAATATCACACATTCGCAGTTGAGATCAACAAATTTCAAAATTTCTTTCTTCTTGGGACCTGAAGTGTGTTGTGCCTTAAGAGCCTCCAATTCTCGATTAATTTGATCTTCCACTGAAGTCTCTCGGTTTACGTCGTTGCCAGTACCACCACTAGTGTCTACAAGTTCATCACCGTAGTATGCCTCTAACTTCTCCTCGAATAGATCTGCGAGCTCTTGGGCAGCCTGCTTCTCATGTTTGCGAGCGCATGTTGCATAAATGCCGGAGACGCACGGCTCAACTATACCTGTTGAGAATTTATACTTGCAACAAGATTAGTAAACGAGCTTGAACAACCTTTTAAATTCACATATTTGATTATTGAACATACCTTCTTCTTCGAATCTGTACCAGTGCTCTCTCTGGCTCTTTTCATTGATAAATGCGAGCTTCTTCGCTTGTCGATTCCGATGCCTTTAAATCGATTTGATAGTTTGTTGTGATCTAATGATCACTTTTTTTCACTTTACTAGCCGCCGCCTACGTTAGCGAGACACCGTAAAATTATACACTCCCTAAACTGTAAGCTCTCTGCCATCTGTCAAGAGAATTGGTTATCAACGACTAAATCTTGTAGCAGCATTTTTGATATTGATAAGATACAGTATGGCAAACTATATGCAGGCTGAAAATTTAATCAGCTGGGCGCGCGACGGGCAACGTTAGGCTCGGTTGAAAAACTTCGCAATTCGTTTATGAGAGCTAATTGAGTCTGCGAAACTTTGATCCATCGATGATGAGTTTACACTGTCAGCTCCAGCCGACACAGGCGGTACCATTTTCTTGTGGAGCAATTGTGCGGTTTCTGGCTTGATACGAGGATACTTTCTCATCCGTATGCTTGGATCTTTGTACTCGTCGATATCGGGCGATTTCAAAAACGAAATGTGCTGCCTTAGATCGGTAAAAGTAGAGTGTAAGGACCGTATGGTGTTGTCTACCAAATTGGAAGATCGTGCATTATCCGATGTATGGGCCCCATCCAAGTCAGGACTGCTTGGTACGCTTGGAAAACTTTCTTCGTGTGGGAACAACTTTGATATGACGCTCTCCAAAAAATTCATGTTTAGCTCGAAGTTCAGGACACTCTGGGGGCTCAGCATAGGCGGGCTGCTATAAAGAAGCACGTCTAAAAATCTCCCGGTCAAAGCGTCGAATTCGCGGAAGATCAATAGGGTTTTGACGCTGTCGGGGAGATTAACCAAAGTTGATGTGAACATCATTTCCAGGAATTGTGCTATATCCCGAATTGAAAAACTTGGTTCTTGTTCTACTTCCTCTGAAGACCATTCGAACTCGACAAACTCCATGAGATCAGAGATCTTTGTATCGATCAATTCAATAAGCTTGGTTTCCGATAGATTTCTAGATTGCGTTAGAAGCTTGAGTGATGGCAATGTTAGCTCAAGGTCAGGATTTTGAGTAATGTTTTCCCTACTCAATATGGCACCGAACTCCTTCGCTGCAACAATGAAGTAATCGAGATTAATGAGAATTTGTGTAATTTCTTCTCTCGACGTTGTGTCGAGTTTTGAGCCTATTTTGTGGTTGATGACCTTACTGAAAATGTCGTCAATAGTCTGAATAATAATTTGGTTGAGTTCACCAAGGTCGTATCTGTAGAACTCGCTCAAAAATGTTATAAGTTTGTTATAGGTCTTTTTAATGAGTGTGCACGACATTGGATATAGGGGCGAAAACGGCAGAGTGGCGAAGAAAGGGCCATGGTTGCTTTCTTCATCCAGGACGTGGTCTGGCTCACCTCCTCTCAACCAACATATTTTGAGAACTTTTTCGTATAGAGTCTTGTCATTGATAGTCAAGGGCATAAAATCGTCATCATCCAATAGTGTCGAGAACTCAACATCAAATACTTGTAAGAGGAGGGCTGCGTATTTTTTGAATAGAAGAACATGTATCTTGTTTATTTGATCCACGTTCACGTTCAAATTCTCCAAAATCGCGATATAAATACCCAAAAAGTCTTTCAATTCAATGAGTCCATCTTCAGAACTAACGCTTTTGGTGACATAGTACTCAAGGAATGGTGTGAATCTGGTCACAAAAAGTTCCCAAAAGTCTTCGTTTATTCCCATACCGCCGAACGAGCGGAGAATCTCAGTTGATCTATTAAGGTGGTTGTCGTATATGACAAACCCTAGAATTCGGAGCAAGTATGCCTTGAGTTCCACCAGTGTGAGATTTTCGCCAAAGGCGGCTGCAACCTGGAGTATCTGATCAGCTTTCTTTGAAGAGTTATGGCCTTTGAGCTTCAGAGGATAAACGACTTTAGACATCCGAAAATCATACTCCTTTCGAAATTCAGTGCATAAGTAGTCCATTGCTTTCAAATTCTGGAAAATTAGAATGCAATCATAAAATTCGTTCAGTGGATAAATCTCTGAGACATTTAATGTATCTAGTTTTCCCGAATCTCTGAGGGAAATTTCGACTGGTGAGTTGAACTTGAAAGAGGCCAGCTTCATTTCATGTTTGGAGGTTTGCCACTTCTGGAATAGGTTGTCCTTGTAAAAATCATAGTACTTGGAACCCACGGGCAATAACCTTCTTTCTAAGTTAGAATTGAATGAATTTTTTACCATGTTTATGCTCTCGTCTTTTATCTTAGCCTTGAGATCTGATATTGAAGCATAGATGGTTTTGAGGAAGTCAAAGTTGTAGTTTTTAAAGTCCTGTACATATATCTTCTCCAAGCCTCCCAAACTCTGAAGTGCTTTAAAGTAACTACCATCTTTGATCAGGTCTTGGCATTTGTTGGAGAGTTCCAGGATTTGTAATATTTTGTTAATTAAAATAATGCATTCTGCAATCTTAGTGGATGTTTTCTTGTTGTTGATGTAGTTTTGCTTGCGAGTGATGACATCGTTGGTTGTATGAGCAAGCTGGAGCTGCAAATCTTCAACCTCTCGAAGAAGAGACTGGTCAATGAGTTCCTTGATAGAGGTGATGTGGTCTACCGAGACGGTCAGATTGTCGCTCAGTTGTGAATCGTGCAGTATTTGCGATTCCAGGTTTTCAAAGTTCGTCTCTATGGAGGTGTACAATTCCTCCATCACCACCGAAAGGGACTCATGTTCGATGGCTGATCGGAGCAAAGGGGTCCATCTGTTAAGCGTATGGTCGTCCAGTTCTAGTTCTTCTTCATATTCCTTGCCAATCGAGCGTTCATGGTTCTCGTCCTTTTCGTCCAGGGTAGACTTTAAGAGCGACAAATTCGTTGAAAGCAGTACTTTTTGAAGCTCCTCTGACACCAGTTCTTGCCCATTAGCTTCCATTGAAGGATTGAAGAATGCCGCACTCTATCAGTTGTCACAGTGACTTTCCTTCAAATTCCTTTAGCGTATAATAATATTCTTTTATCTTAAATTTCAAGATGTATAAGAGTATGTCAACTATATGATGCATTCTGACATGCAGTGTAAAGGAACCACAAAGACGTGCTGCCACGTCCAGAGGCCCTTCCTAGAGTATCGGAAACCCGAACCGAAAAGTAGACATGTTTAAATTAAAAGGTTGCACCTATGTACGTACGTCCGGTTCCGCTGCTCTTCATTTCTCTTCCGAGGCGCCATAGTAGTGTAAGTAGGCGGCCATGGTCTTCATACCTTGAACGTAGTTGCTGATATCCAGCTTTTCGTTAATGGAGTGAGCGCCATCATCACCTCTGCCCATGGGAAGCAACAACACATTACTCTTGAGTTGAGTTTGGAAAGTAAGTGTGATAGGAATGGAGCCACCTTCTCTGGTGAAATCGGGCTCCACTCCATGAACAGCTTTAGTAGCCTCAGCAGCGGCAGTGAAAGACGCATTGAAAGGGTCTGAGACCCAGTAGTCGCCGTCATGAATCAACTCGGCTTTCATACTGTTGGGGGAGCCCAAAGATTTAAAGACCTCGTTACAGTGATCGATGACAAGCTTGTCAAGCTTGGCCGACTCAATGTTGGGCACTGTTCTGATAGAAAATTTACCGACAACGCGAGATGGGATCACGGTTTTGGCACCTTGGGTTGAAAACGCACCCTCGACACCGTGGATAGACAAAGATGGGAATCTCCATCTGTGCATAAGAATCTCAGGCTTGTTGTCATACAAGCAGGTTTGGGACCCGGAAGCAGCATTCATCTCTTCGACGGAGAAATCAATCTTTTCGTACAGTTCCTTTTCCTTTTCTGTCACAGGAGCAACCATCTCAGCGATACCCTTTATCAAGATACGGCCCTGGGAGTCCACCAAAGAGCTAAAGATCTTCACCAAATCAATCATAGGTTCGGCAACCACACCGCCGAACATACCGGAGTGCAAATCGGCACCGGGGCCCTCCACGATGATTTGGTAGTAGTTGCAGCCTCTCAAACCGTACGTCAACACGGGCTTTTTGGTACCCAGCCAATAGTTGTCCGAGATACAAACGGTATCGACACCTTTGAAATATTTGTCGGCTTCTTCGGCAATGAGCTGGTCCAGCCCGATGGACCCAGACTCCTCCATACCTTCAAAACACCCCACAAGGTTGACTGGCAGCTCCAGGCCTAGTTCGCGGTGCGCCTCCACAACGTTGAGCCATCCGTTCAATGGCCCGGTGTCGTCGGAAGACCCTCTAGCGCGCATAAGTTGTTTTTCCTCGTCGATCACCAACGTGAAGGGTTCGGAAAGCCATCCATCCTCCAAAGCGGCTGGCTGGACGTCATAGTGCCCGTAAACCAACACAGTTTTCTTGGCTGGGTCATTGCCGTAGCGAGCAAGCACCACTGGAGGCAGTGGCAGTTTTGGGTTTTCCACTGGGGGAGGTTGGACTCCAAGGTCCTTCAACTGAATGTCCTGAAATCCGAGCTTTTCCAGTTCATCTCTGAGGAAATGAGCTTTTTTCACAACCATAGGTCTGAGACTTTCGTCTGCAGAAACTGCAGGAATGGCCACGGCCTTGGCGAGGCGGTCGATGAAGCGGGGCTTCAATTCGTCGATCTTGGCGAACAACCCATCGAAATTACCGTCTAATTGTGACATCGTATTTGTGTGTGCTTGTTTCAATGCTGATGGTCTACTCTGTACTTTGATGGTTGAGAGCACCACTTGTGAATTCGTCAATAATCTGTGAGTGGTGAGAGACTTGAAAGGTGTCAATTTCTGATTTACCAATCCACTGTTTCTCAACATACATATACACTACGTGCTGAGTGCTCTGGGTATTGACTGAAGCTTATGTTTGTTTCGCCGCGTGCGGACTTGGCTCAATCAATTCTACGCCTAAGATTGTCTAAGTTAAAGGCTCGGCAGAGTCTACTTCGGCGTTGTTTACTAGACACACTGGTCAAACGTCCACTGCAGTAGTTGGTCCTTTGAGCGCCGTGAAATGGCCGACGGGGCCGGTTCACAGCTGATAAGGTAGGCCCAAAAGGTCTTTTTCCAGACAATTTGACATAGGCTGGAAGCAGTGGATTTGGGAAGCAGTCTGGAAACAAACAGGAAACATGTAATATCGCGTTCCACGGAACTGAATTTGGCATGTCGCCACTTGCCGAAGGGAATGGAGACTGGAAACAGCGGCACCTGGAAACACACGGGAAACAAACTGGAAAATGGGTAGGAAATGATATTATTTACACGCTGTTGGGGCGATTGGAAGCAATGGTGGTCTGGAAACAAACGAGAAACGTATTGGAAGCGCAATGTCGAATATCAATACAATAAAGTTGCATGGCAGGTAGGCCAGACACGATTGAAGCATAACACCAGATCGTTAACCGGGCAGAGACGCTGCGTGTAAGATGCCTGAAGTAAGTGATATTCCGCTGCCTTTGTGCCGTTCCACTTGGATGTAATATTGACTAACCTGTTCAGCCTTTGCTCACGTCGATCGTGGCGGGAAGCACGGCGGCGGTGTTCCAGACCACCGTGTCGTATCCGTTTGAGTTCCTCAAGACTGGGCTGCAACTGCACCGCGCGCTTCCTGGCGCACCGCCTTTCGAGATGATGCATCAAGTAAAAACGTACTTTGCGGGCTGCGCGGCGCTCAACGTGGGGACTCTGCTGAAGACTGCGACCAGGTTCACCACGTTTGATAGCGCCTGCCAGCTTCTGCGCGACCCAGAAAGCGGGTCGAGCATGCTGAGTGGACCGCGTTTACTGGCTGCCGGAGTCATCACCGGCTTCATGGAATCGCTATTGGTCATTCCCTTCGAAAACATCAAGACCACAATGGTGGAAAATGCTCTGAGGAGCCAGAACCCGGGGTTGGAAAAATCAACGAGTGAGGCTAGACCAAGGTTCCACGCGAGCAAACCAGCAAAGTTGCATTCACGTCAAAAGTGGTTTTTACATTACGAATCACACCCTTCCTCCAACTTTTTCACCACTATACAAGAGATGTACCGGACTCGAGGCGTGCGTGGATTTGGCCAAGCCGCCGTGTGCACTATAATTCGTCAGACCTCGAACTCTGCGGTGCGCTTCACCACCTACACAAGCTTAAAACAACTCATTTCCCCAAACAAGCCTCTAAACGAATACTATGCATTTGCACTGGGGCTTGTGTCTTCATGCGCTGTAGTTGCGGTCACTCAGCCCATTGATGTTATCAAGACTCGCATGCAATCAAAGTACTCGTATTTCAATTACAAAAACTCTTTGAATTGTGCGTACAGAATTTTTGTAGAGGAAGGCGTACCCATGTTTTGGAAAGGATGGGCACCAAGACTCATGAAGGTAGGCCTTTCTGGCGGAGTCTCTTTTGGGGTGTTTCAATACGTGGAGAATCTCATGAACTCGGTTGCAAAGCCGAAGAGCATGGATCATGACTAACTCAAGTAAAGTGCCAGGTCATTATCAGCACGTATATTTTGCAAGCATAATATATTGCATACTTTTTGAGAGGGTTCTTTAGATATCAATCACGTCTCGAAAACTATTGTACATTTGCTAAGTATTCATTTCTATTAAGTCATCTAGTATAGGTTGACTGCGTTGTCGACAACACAACCGGGTGCTCCAGTGGCCCTCTCCACCAGGGTACCAATCTCGTAAACTTTTTCGTTAGTCTGGGCTAGCAACTCCTTGACTCTGACGACGTTCTCTTTCTCCACGATCAGAACCATACCAATACCCAAGTTGAGAGTTTTCAAGATGTCGTCTGTTGGCACGTTACCAGCCTTTCCGAACCACTTGAAAACTTCAGGCACCTCCCAGGTGTTCATGTCCACTCTGGCCTGCAAATGGTCTGGCAAAGCACGAGGGATGTTTTCCACCAAGCCACCACCGGTAATGTGGGCCAAACCCAACAGTAGACTCTCCCTGATCGAAGGTAGAAGTTGCTTGACGTAAATTCTGGTGGGCACTAGAGTTGCCTCACCAACGGATTTAGACGAGTCCCAAGGGCACACGTCGTCCCAGGCTAGGCCAACAGTTTCGATAATTTTCCTCACCAAAGAAAAACCGTTTGAGTGCAGTCCGTCAGACCCCAAACCAAGCAAAACATTACCGGCAGCCATTTTTTCGACCTTGGGCAGGATGGCATTCTTGTTGACAGCACCGACAGCAGTACCATTGGTATCGTAGTGACCCGCAGGATACATGCCGGGCATTTCAGAGGTTTCGCCTCCGACCAACGCACAGCCCGCAGCTATACATCCATCAGCGACACCGGAAACGAAATCAGAAGCAACTTTGATATCCAAGGCACCCGTAGCGAAATAGTCCAGAAAAATCAAAGGCTCAGCACCTTGAACAACCAAGTCGTTGACATTCATAGCGACCAAATCAACACCGACGGTGTCATGAATGTTGGTCTCTTGAGCAATCATCAGCTTAGTCCCAACACCATCTGTGGCAGCTACAAGCAAAGTTTCATCGGTGTTGTACCCAGCAGCCTTCAGATCAAATAGGCCACCAAACCCACCGATGTCGGAATCAGCACCAGCTCTCTTGGTGGACTTGACTTTTTCCTTGATCTTTTGCACGAGCAAATTTCCGTTATCCACAGACACACCAGCCTCAGCGTATGTAATAGACTTCCCCACAACAGACTCTTCCGCCGCTTTGAAGGCGCGGTGAGCAATGTCTTTTCTGAAATATCTGTTCTTGAATTGAATGCATTCGACCCCTTGATAGGCCTTATCAACTGCTTCCTTCAGAGTTGGGGCAACAGCAGAAGCAGCGATGACCCTACCGCCAGCAGTCACAACATTGCCGTCTTGCTCTTTGGTGCCGGCGTGAAAGATATATGCATCCTTTGGAAGTTGGGTGGTATCTATGTCAATAACATCACCCTTGGCATACGACTCAGGGTATCCACCGGCTGCAAGTACAACAGTGGTTGCAAAAGAGTTTTCCTTGATCTTGATTTCTACAGAATCTAGTCTGTGTTCAGCAGCAGCCAAAAATACTTGTGCCAAATCGGTCTCTTCCGACAGCAATGGCAAAACGGTCTGCGTCTCAGGATCGCCGAATCTGACGTTGTACTCCAAAACTTTAGGACCATCCTTTGTTAGAATAAAACCTGTGAAGAGCACACCAACAAAGGGTAATCCGTCCTTCCTCATACCAGCAATGGTAGGCTTAATTGCCTCTTCTTCCATTCTTTTGAGCAAAGCAGGCGTGGCAGCAGGAGCAGGGGCGTAGGCACCCATACCACCGGTGTTCAGACCAGTGTCGTTCTCTCCAACGCGCTTGTGGTCCTGGGCGGGGGGCAGGTTGAAATGCGAGTAGCCGTCAGAAATGGTCAAAATCGAAATCTCGTCACCCTCCAAAAATTCCTCAATAACAATGGAGTCCCCAGCGGCGCCAAATTGTCTCTCAACCATCATGGCTTTCAAAGCTTGTTGGGCCTCTTCTGTGGACGTAGGAATCAAAACACCTTTACCCGCAGCAATCCCATCGGCTTTGAGCACGACTTGGTAGTCCACTTTGTCCAAGTATGCCTTGGCCGCTTCGTAGTTGTCAAAGTTGGCATAGCGAGCAGTTGGAATGTGGTGCTTGGCCATGAAGTCCTTGGAAAAAGTTTTAGAGCCCTCGAAGAGCGCTGCCTTGGAAGAAGGACCAAAAACTGGAATTCCGACCTTGGCAAATACGCTTGAAATGCCGTCCACTAAAGGCTGTTCAGGGCCTGGAACCACCAACCCAACATCATGTTCGACCGCGAATTTTTGCAGCGCCTCGAACTGCGCTGGGATGGGGCTCAGATCGCTCACATTGATCACTTTTCCACCAATCTTGGCCGTTCCCCCGTTACCGGGAGCCACATAAACCTTAGCAACTGACGGAGAAACAGCTAGTTTCCACACCAGAGCGTGCTCCCTACCACCATTTCCTAATACCAAAATGTTTAGAGCCATCCTTGACTATAGTTAAACTAATCCCTTCAGTAGAACCGGTTCTAGAAGTACTTTCGCCTTACCAATCTTAGTGTTGTCCCTTCTGTTGAAGTACTGAAGAGGTGGCCAGTAGAGTGCTCTGTAATAAATACTGGTTTCGATGACTAGTCCAATTAACCAGAATTAATATATTAACTCAGTGGTCATCTCATAAGGATGCTAATATGAAGGTAATTTTTCACATCGAATACGAGTCAACGATTCAATCGGTAGAGGTCAGGGAATCCCTGCAGGAGCATTACGCACGAAGAACACGCCAAAGACGAGTCGAGTGTGCTCGCAGGTTCTCGTGTGCCATGTTGCCATCCGCTCAGACTTCGTGTAAGAGAAATGTGGTTCAAGCGGCGATCAGATCAAACCATATCTTTCGTTTTAGCTGACGCGCCAGAGAAACTGGGCCCAATGATAGTAAAGAATGAGGTGTCTCTTGCCGTGGTAGTTTCTGATTATGCAGTTTGCGGACAACAGCGGCGGGCCCTTTGAGGCTTGGTAGCACTTTCTGTATTGTATAGCCACTTTTTCAATAGCAGTTGCCGGATATGAGGGCTAATGAGGACTCCCATGGCATATAGTAGAATATAATCGTCTTCCTGATCTAAAAAGCAGCAGCTTTATGTTGTAGACAGGAGCTTGGGTCCCATCGTGAACTGCCAAGAAGTTATTGCAGGCCTGGAAGCACAATACAAGCATGGTTGCGGACCCCGTCTTGGTTCTCTGTACTTCGAGACAAGTGTAGTAGATTAGATTGGTCGCTTCATTGTCAGAAGCCTGCTAGCCTATAACAGAAGAGCACGTCAACGTTCAATTTGATTCAGCGGTCAGCGGCTATCACAGGCTCATAATTAGAATTACTCACACGGCGTCTAGGATGTCTTTCAAAGGCGATCGTATTATATTTGAAACAAACTCTCGGCAATGCTTCATCTGGCTGGCATCAAATTCAACATCGATGCTCTTTGGGACATGTCGTTTAGCGACATTGTGTCACTTATAGTTTGTCTCTACTATTATGATCTATAATTTTTCAGAGTAATCTGTCGTCAAGCTCATCGGCATTTCACATCTTAAGTTACGGACCAAGAAAGTGTATTCTTCGTGAAAAGTTCGGTCTAACACTAGCTCAAGGCTTTTTGGTTTGGGATTCTTCATCTACTTAAGATATGTTTTGCCAAAAGCTGCGATCGAAGATCGCAGCTTTCAAGATTATAAGGAGGAATCTTAGTTTGAATGCTGAGTTGCGGGCTACATTAGGAAAAATTCCCGACTCCGGAGTGGTTGTTGTGGGGGGCGGACATGCTGGCTGTGAAGCAGCGGCTGGGTCATCCCGTTCTGGCGCTTCTACTGTTCTAGTAACGCCATTTCTGGATAAAATCGGAACCTGCTCCTGCAATCCGTCGATGGGTGGTGTTGGGAAGGGAACGCTCCTCAGAGAAGTAGATGCGCTAGACGGTGTTGCGCCTAAGGTTACGGATCAAGCAGGTATTCAGTACAAGATGTTAAACAAGAGCAGAGGAGCAGCTGTGTGGGGCCCACGGGCACAGATCGATAGAGATATTTACCTTACAGAAATGCAAAAGGCGCTCTTGAATTACAAAAACTTGACGCTGTATGAGGGTAAAGTCAAAGATTTGATTATTGACACTGAAAAATCAAGCAGGGAAACCGGTAGCCATGGTTTAGTGGTGGGTGTGATATTAGAAGACGGTAGGATTCTGAAGACCTCCAGTGTGGTCATCACAACAGGTACATTTCTCAGTGCTGAAATTCACATAGGTATGAAAAGCTTTCCAGCGGGCAGGATGGGTGAAGATCCGACCTATGGCATCAGTGGAACTTTACGTGACGCTGGTTTCAAGCTTGGAAGGCTTAAAACAGGTACGCCTGCGCGCTTAGATGGGCGGACAATTGATTATACTCATTTGGAAAAACAATATGGGGATAATCCTCCCCATCCAATGAGTTTCGTGAATGAAAATGTTGCTATCAAAGACCAGGTGCTGTGTCATGGGACATACACGACGCCGGCCATTCACGAGTACTTGAAAGCCAACTTCCACCAAGCACTGCATATACGAGAAACCATTCGTGGTCCACGCTACTGTCCCTCTATCGAGGCCAAAATTACACGGTTTGCTGATAAGGACTCGCATAAAATTTGGCTTGAACCTGAAGGTTTAAATTCTCACACTGTATATCCCAATGGTATTTCTAACTCAATGCCGGAGGACGTTCAGATGAAGTTTATGCGAATGATACCGGGTCTCGAAAAAGTTGATATTTTGCAGCCTGCGTACGGGGTAGAATACGATTATATCGATCCACGCGCGCTGCACGCCACTTTGGAAACAAAACCCGTAACTGGTCTTTTTTTGGCGGGCCAAATCAATGGTACCACAGGGTACGAGGAAGCTTGTGCGCAAGGCATCGTTGCAGGAATCAACGCCGGTTTGGCCAACCAGGGGAAACCGCCTTTTATTCTTTCGAGATCAGACGGTTACATTGGCGTCTTGATTGACGATTTGATTACCAAGGGTGTTGAAGAGCCCTATAGAATGTTTACTTCTAGATCTGAGTTTCGTGTAAGTGTTCGCGCCGATAATGCTGATCTTCGTCTGACACCGCTTGCGCGGCAAGCTGGCGTGATCAGCGATGAAAGATGGAGAAGCTTTCAGTCCCATAAGCAGCTGTTCACTGAGATTGTTACCAAGTTATCAACTTTCGAACTGAGTGCCAGAAAATGGGAAAATGTTCTAGGACTTCCCGTGGCTGACAGTGCGAGAAATAGAACCGCGTGGGAAATGTTCAGATTTACAGGGGTGGACTACGAGCGTTTAGTGAGCAATGTCCCGGATCTTAAGAGTGACAATTCCCAGATCCCGAAACACGTTTTACTTAAAGTCAATGTTGAGGGAAAATACGCTCCTTACATCAAGAAACAGGAGCAGTACATTAGAGCTTTTCAGGCTGACGAAAACATGACACTGCCGCAGGGCTTCGACTATTCTAGCATGCCTTCCCTCAGCTCTGAGTGCAAAGGAATTTTAAATTTAGTTCAGCCGGCCACCATTGGGCAAGCCAGAAGGATACAAGGCATCACACCAGCGTCACTTTTTGAACTATACAAATTAACAAGGTTTAGGCAACACAACCTTAACAAAATTGCCACTGACAACGATAGAAAATAGGCATTATGTAAATACTTCGATCATGTAAAAAGTATATTTTCTAGAAACGTGAGATCTTCAGCGCAAAGATATTCGCTGCTAAACTCAAAAAATTGTAAGGGGGTGCAGCTTTCTGGAAGAAGATTATAATATTGAAGAAAAGTCGACACCTCATCAACATTTGCCTTGCCACCACCTTCTGGTAACTGTGACAGAGAGGGATACGATTCATCTGATAAAAAATCGTGGAGTTCAAGTCTGGCATCACGAGCTAAACTGGATGATGTGGGAAGGAGAAATAGCCTTAAAATACTTGAAATGTCTTTGCAGCTAAGTGGCCTCTCTCTAGAAGATATGCTCTTCGAAGTATGCGGGCTATTATGCTGGTCATTGATACGGCTCTTAATGGATTCTGTGCCGCGGATGGGCGTAATGCCTGCATCAAATTGCATGCTTGGTGCTTGGTTGCTGGTGAACGGCAACGTTTCATCAAGTGTGTGTTCTTCAACGAACGTTTCCTCTGCAATTGGCACTTCCCCAAAGTCACTGGAGTTCCTCATACGCGGTGCGCCATTGAAACTTTCCGGAACGCCGTCTTCGTGAGACGGAGTAGCTAAACTTCTGGGTACGCTAGAATCCTCCTGGATTTCAAGACTCAGCGTTTCCAAATGTGTCCTGGGCCGCTTTAGCCGCACAGCATTAGTGGAGAAACTAATTGACTGAGATAGCGGCCTTTTGCTCGTTTGTGAAGACGTGTCCTTGGCGCCTTCACTGAGGATAGCACCTGTGGTGTACGAACCTCGTCCGCTGGCTTCACTAGGGTCATCTCCGAAATTTGATTCTCTCGACTCCGAACGTCGGTCTCCCAAACGTTGCTGGAAAAGTAAGCTGCTTAATTCACGAAGTTGATTTTTCTGGTGCGCCGGTCCAGAGGCAGCATCGTGCATTGTTTAAATCTTGACTCTCGGAAATTGTTCTAATAATGCTTCGGCATTTACAAAAGGCAAAATAAAGATTGCCTATTCAAATCATTCAAACATAGTAAACCTAATAACACAATACTCAGCAACAATGCTCAGCAACTTGCGACTTGTGTGGTCCTTGACACCAATATGAGATTATCTCAGATCTTCATCGTTTAATTAATTTATAATCAATATTCAAAAATTTCAAACTGTCCAATGAGAGAAGAGCTAGCAGACCCTCTTCAAAATTGTCAATCGATAGCCGCCATAGGTCTTGAATCAAGACTTTTTATGGGTAGAGATTGATATGAACAGTAAGACAACTTATTAAAATGGATTCGCCGCGAGATTACAATCAATTGGATTCGGGTCTGAGCCATTTCACTGACACCAGTGAATTGCAAAAAGATGGGCCTGACAGAACAGATAACAGGGCCAGTAGGCCCCCCCAAGAATTAGAAACACCTATGAGCAGTGAGGAGGATCCCTCGGACATCTACTTATACGACCAGCCGCAAGTGCGGTCGGAACGACAACCTTTGCCTGGAGTAGACAACAGTAACAAGACGCATAGCAGTACAATCGACGCACTAGGCACCGACAACAACTTACCCCACGAGGAATTGCAAATTCGGCTTCATGACGCGGAAATTACGGGAGTTTCCATCAAACCAGTCGAAAATCCGCGCACAACTCAGAGCGCCCGATCGGGCGAAACCCACGAAGATCTACGGCTTACATCTGCAGGAAATCATAATTTATCTACGCAGCCGGAAATGGAGCAAGTCGCAGGAACGACAATGGGGGGCTCATTTAGCTCTAAGCCTGTAGAACAGCCTTTTTATGTGAATGCAAAGCAATATTATCGTATACTGAAAAGACGTTACGCAAGAGCCAAGCTGGAGGAAGACTTGAAAATCTCTCGCGAACGAAGGCCCTACCTTCACGAATCACGACACAAGCATGCAATGCGCCGCCCGCGAGGCCAAGGTGGACGATTTCTTACAGCTGCTGAAATTGCCGAGCTAAAGCAAGTTGAAGACCCTCCGCCCGTGTTGAACATCCAACAACAGGACCCAAGTGCTGACGTCACGAGAGACAATCGTAAGCCTACGGCAGTAGAACCCATTCAACCTCCTCACTCTAGAAAGCCGTCCATAAGTTCTGAAGGGGAAGTAGAGCAAGTAGACAATAAAATAGTACGACATTAATGCATGGAACCATGTTCTTATATTGAACTTATATAGCTATTCAACCAAATCCCAACGTATGCAGGGCTACCTTAGCACTTTCTGATAACTGTGGTGCGAGGCTAACGAGGCCATTATTAGTCTTCTCGTTAAATGCTAATAATGCGTCCTTCACATAACTTCTGACACCAGCAGTGAGATCTACCTCCGGACAAGGATCGAAACTCTTCTCCCCGATTGAGCTCAACCTGCTGAAACTCGATCCAAAAGTGGTTATTTCTTCTAAGTTTTCGAGGTCCACATAGTCTGTGTTCATATTTACAATACTTTCCGAAGCTGTTGTTTCAACCAACACTTCTAAAGATGATGCGAAAAGATGGGAATATTTCGAATTGAATTGGCTTCCACTGGTTATTACCGTCAAAATACCAATGATCGCAACCTTCCGGTCCAGTAAATTTCCCATGGTTGGAAGCGTGTTAATAACAAATGCAGTCCATATTTGCTGAAACAATCCCGCCTGAACCTCATCGATGAAGTCAACAATCAAATCAGAGCCTCGTCTATGAGCCAAAATGCTCAAAAAGACCACGAACTTCTTAATATACTTCTCTGTCCTTGAGTTTTGCAAGCGTTGAAGTAAAAGAACGGCAATTTGCTTCATATAAGGTTGAACCTTCTCCATTGGCATGAAGGAAATGATGTACTCTAGCAATTCTAAGCCATTAACATCGTATGTCTTAGATGCAATTAGTCGTTGGAACACTCCCAAGACAGGAACTAAGTCTGGGTAGGCGTTGGGATCGACACGAATGATATCTTTCAAAAGTCGGGTTACGGCAGGGATATTGCCTTTCATTTCCCAAACCGAAGGAGATAGGATTGGTTGTGAGAGCTGAGATACCGATTCAGGCAGAGCGCTCCCGGAAGGAAGCTGCTCGATGCAATACGCAATTAATTGGATGGCGTACGGTATAAACTCTTGGACGTCCTCTGAGAGTATTTCCAAAAATTTTGGCATCAGCAAGTTCAAAAATTCAGGTATTGATTGCTCATTGAACCTCAGTACTACCCCCAGCGATTCAAAACAATAGTGAGAAAAGCGCGGATTGGAAGGGTTCTTGCATATGATAGACACTATTTCCAGGAGTTGGTGAACTGTTTCAGGTGCAAAAGGTGCTGACAGTTCTTCAGTTGTGGTAAGAACTCGGAATACGGTTTTCATCAGAAATTCATTTTCAGCTAATTTTTCAGGAGAGTGACCTTGTTTGAATACTAAGCGGAACAAGTTCGTCAGCAAAACCTGTGAGCTTCCAGCAAGGTCTGATTTTTTGAAAAGGAGGTTGGCTGATGTGTGAGATTCCCTAATGGATAGAATTCTTTCAATAGTGATAGAAGCATATGTGTATATCACAAATTGATCGGATTGCAGAAGATCTGCCAAAATAGGTAGAATTTGAATTAACTGGCTCTTGTTCAGTTGGTTCCGAAAGGTATAAATGTACTTTATGGCATCCACTTTGAGTATCGGATGAGGAACCTCGCCGATTAAATCTGGGGATATTTCCTTGGAAAAAAACTCAATGACGTCTAGTAAAATGCTTGTTGATGACACTCTTGGGTTACTTACACTGCCATTTATTGCCAGAGTAGAAAAGAGGTAAATGCATAAATCCTTGTATTTCCAATTATTGGCGGGATCCTCCTGATATTTGGCAAAAAATGTCTTCATATGCCCGAGAACGATGGATACCACAAGGTGCTCGTTTTTCTCCTTTAGCTCTTTCAGAAAGTCGGTACAACCTCTTCTTCTAGTATCCGAATCAGATCCTTCAAGATCTCTTCTGATATATTCAATCGGATCATCTTCAAAAAGCTCTTCGTCCGATTCGCGTAATGTGACATTAGGTAAAATTATCTGCTCAGTTATACTGTTCAGCGCAGCCTCATTATTGAATACTTCAAAATATTTTGGAATTTTGGTCACTGCAGTCATAAAGTGCAAAGATTTCGAGATCAAAACGTCATTCTTACCTTGCGGCGACAGACTGGTAAGAAGGTTCCAAGTAGTTTGGATAAATTCGCTGACCATGGGGCCGAAAACGTCTTCATATCTCGTAGTGTATAACTGAACCAGCTCCTCGATAGCTGCTTTTGTTTTTGTCACTACACTGGGCTGGTCTTCTTCATCGAGATCTTCTAAAAGAGGGTTTTCATAAGCCAAATATTTGTGCATGATTCCCATACCAGATTGAACGTTATCTTCAAAAAATTCTGGTATATCCTGGCAGTTGAGATCGTAATATAGCTTTACCAAAATCAACTGAACATCGAATAGGAGGTTGAGCTTAGCCTGATTAGTGCTATTGGACATGATCTGTTCATCAACATTCTTCAGCAAGGTGAGAAAGGGACTGGCGAATTTATCGAGTACAAACTGGATTTCCAAAAACAATTCATCGGTGCGGAAAAGTGGTCGCCACCTCTTAAAAAGCGAATGAGCGACAGTTAGAACACCCCGGTTAGTTACCATATCGTCAGGCGAGAGCTTCTCAATTAGAATGTCCAAAAGGTTCGGCCACTTGTGGGGGAAATCTGAGTTTGCGATCACAGCGATGGCCTCTCCGATCTGAACTTGAAGATTACCTGGTAGAACAATCATAAGAGGAACAATTTCGCGCTTGACGTCCTCGACATCAGCTTGTGGAAGCAAGTGCGTGCCGTTTTCGTCCACCCACTTGCGCTTTATGAAATTTTTGAAGAAAAGGGCACCTGCAAGTCTGGTGGCCAGTGGTAGGTTTCCGGATGCAATAACATGCATCAATGTTATAGAGAAACCATTTTGAGTTTCCAATGCCTTTAAATGAGCTTCTGCCGTTTTGGCAGTTGATGCCACCACAGACTGTGAAAGAAATTGTGCAATTGACTCTAAGTCGGCCATTGAGTTCTTCCAAGGCTTTTATAAGAAGTATTTTGTTCAACACTCAACCTTCGATAATGATCAGTATCATGTCACTAAGGTTCAAATTTTTAAGTATATAAGAATTCATAAACACTAACTAAAAACGGCTTGATGAACGTCACAAAATATTATAGTGATTCTTTGGAAATAGTAGAATATTAGAGTAGTGAGCCGTGAGAGGCATGAATTCGTCTTGTGGTATAATGTAGAGCTATTCTTGAGCTGGTATAATTGACTTTCAGCTGACGCAAGCTTAACCTTTTTTTAGTTTGTATGAGAAGAGTTGACGCAAATCGAAAATTACTTCTTTATGTGATTTCAAAAAACTCTATATATGCTAGAAATTATTGATTCAGCAGTCAATAGGTAATTTGCTTGTGGAACACAGAGCACGATTTTCACCTTAGTTTTATTAACCTCAAATCAAGCTTGCAATTCTGGCAACGTTCACTTCTATTGACTTAAAGCACAGTGTTACGAGGCCCTCTAAAATTGACTGATATAGGGGCGGCACTTGCCTCATTGAAATATTGAGATATTTCTAGAGTGTATTTGCAAGTACTATTAGATTTTTTGCCCAGCACTCTAAAATGCAAGCCGCATTTTTTGTCGCTGTGTTGTAATTCAAAAATACTTTGCAACCTTTTGACTTTGGACAAATTTGGGTAAAACTTTGGCTCGTAGTTTCGGGCTGCCCGAAATCCGTCGTTTAAGGTTTTTCTTTTTGTTTGAATTATTGAAGGGTATGTTAGAAAAGCTGACCAAAGTTCTGCAAAAAGAGAAAGCGTATACGATCAAATAGAGCATAGTAGATCAAATGGTTACATGGACCTCCTACCCTGTGAAAAATATAAACGATTATTATCGCAGTGTAAATCCCGAGAAGACCTCTCCAACTGAAAGAGAATCCACCACGAAGGACTTCTCAACCGCCGTTCGCAGGTATGGGGTGTAGACTCTTAATCCGCGCAGATGTGTGTCTTTTCCATTTTCGTGGTTGACGGGGATGTCAATGCGTAGATACTGACATTTGAGGAGTTTATCTTGTGGCCTGTTATCCGCAAACGTCAACAAAACCCAATCATTGAGATTGCGGACTTCAAGAGTCTTGTACAGCGTGGAATCAGACGAGCTATGGCCAGCGTAAATTTTGAGAATCTGCGGGGTGTAAGATTCATCAACTATCACCGATAGAAATAACGCCAACTGAATAATTTCAACGCGCTTGCTGAAGTTTGCTTCAATATAATGCGGTTGCGAGCCGTCGCTTTGCCAATAACTATTCGGGTTATCATCCAATGCATGTGATATATGAAAGCCTTCTTTCTGTGAGGATGCTTTCCAAAATGCCAAGTTAGTGACGTTTATGAGACTTTGAGTGTCGATATGCTGCAGACCTTCACTAAATCTCGACAACAGCATTTCCTGGGTAAGTTCTTCTTCACGCTCATCCATTTCGTTATAGCCACATAAATACTTGACTCCTTCATTGTCAGTTTGACTATAGCCGTCGTCGAGCACTAAGTTTTGGGATATTCGACTAAATTGGGATGCATTTTGGAAGTCCAATGTTGGTAAAAAGTGCTCAAGTTGCTCTTTTAAGGGAGTCATGACATTGTCACTTCGAATTCACTTGAAACTGACTTCCGGAACGTTCAAATTAGTTTCTAAAAGAATTGATAGCCCTCCGCCTTTTAGGTGAGTGTTTGAAATATTGTTAAAGATGGCGTAGCACAATAACATTTGCATTCATTAGCTACTGATGACATATTTGTACAAAACGATATACAAGGCTCGAAGCTCCCGCCAAGCTACTGACTGTTGTCATTCCAGAAAAATCGCGGAAGGCTGATTCGTAGCTCTAAACCACTATTCCTCAGTTTTCTTGATCGTTAAATCGAAGTTAGTTACCGTTTAAGGCGAAAATATCTTCTCCATAGGCTACTGGCCTTCGACGTTAATTTTCAAAGAAAAGTCAACAACACTGGTTCCTTGATGGATACTACTGGTGCTGTAGATATCTATATCGTGGCATAAGTACTCACGGATGTTGCTGAGCTTCAAGCCACCACTGCATTCCAACAGGAAGCTTTTTTTCCCCGCCCATCTTTGCTTAAGGTTTAGGGCCGCAGTTTGCAGGGTTTGTCCGGAGAAGTTGTCTAGCATAATAACGTCTGCCCCAGCCAAAATCGCTTCGTCTGCTTCCGCCTCTGATTGGCACTCAACCTCAATTTTGACTGCGAACCCGCACACAGAGCGCGCGTCCTCAACGGCGCGAGTGATGGACCCTGTAGACCAAATGTGGTTGTCCTTTAGCATCACCATAGATGACAAATCGTATCTGTGTGTATCACAGCCACCTACAAGCATAGAATATTTCTCCAGTCTCCGAAGGCCCGGTGTTGTCTTACGAGTTCCAGCAATTACCCCCCCGTACCCTACTTCACGTGCTACGTTAATCAAATTCCTTGAAGCGGTGGCTATTCCTGAACTTCTGCTGAGAAGGTTCAAAGCTGTTCTCTCCGCCAATAGAATATTACGAGCTTCGCCATGGATTTTAGCAATGGCTATTTTCTCTCCTTTTTTGGGCGACAGTTCACTTCCCTCCGAAACCAACCACTCCACCCTAAGCTTGCACTGATCGAAAACTTCCTGGGCAAAAGGGATACCACTTAAAACACCTTGTTCTTTCATCCAAAGGGTAGCACTTTTGGCAGCTGACCCAACGACAAATCCACCAAAGTCAAAGCTTGGTACATCTTCTTGCAGCCAGCGGGTAATATCTAATTTCCAGTCACCATTGGTTGGCAATAAATGTTCGAATTGAGGCATCTTCCGTGATTGTCGCTTTCTCTTGATATCATCGTTTTCATCAGAACGATGCCGATCTATTTACGAGCGATTGACTGCCTTTACGTTCGATATGATTAAAGGTTGTATTGTAGACGATGGCCCGTTGTAGAACGACAGAAATTATTGACGACAGAAACGATGGGTGCATAGTTAAGTAAGGAGTCAGTCATTTCTAGAAGCCTTATGACTAGGAACTTTTTCTATGGGTCAAAGTATTGACAAAAAATGGATATTGATCTTCAGTATGAAAACGATTCTCTAGATGTTACGAAACCTGGGCTAGAAAAACCTATAAAAAAGACCTAGAAAGGGTCCGGAAAAGGTAGAGGTAAATAGAGAAGATTGAGACTGGATAAAAGCAAGCGTTGCTCTGATGTGTAGCCAAGATTTTATAATTGCTTTAGTCGTAAAAAATAACTACGACGCCCGATATCACACACGCAAAATGTTGTGAACTACTCTATATTTCGAGGTTTCCATTACAAAAAAGTAGACGTTCGGTCAGAAAAGCAATTGGCATTCGGCGCTTGGGAGTTGTAGCCAGCATGATAGAAAAACTCTCATTTTCTATCAAAGACAAGCTCATAAGCGCTGTCGATGAGTCGTAACCCCACTTGATATATTCAAGGTGCACGCTATCTGTTTACCTGCCTCCATGGAAGGCAATTTTTATTAACGGGCCGTATTAAACCAGATTCTCAGAGAGAACCCTTTTCTCATGATCAGATAGTCTTCCGTAGATTGCTTGGAAATGACTAATGTTTTTCGACGCAGCTTCGCGAAAAAACTCTGTTAACAGTTCCCTTGTAGTTGGCTCTGCCGTTTTATCTTTTGAAGCTTCGTCCCCATCTAGATCGCGCGGTTCACTTCCATCATACGAGCTTCCATAGCTGTCATCATCGTAGTCGTAATCCCAATTATCACCTTCATAATCACTTTCATCTTCCAAGCATTCCTGGAGTTTTTCATATTCTAAAATACTATCAACGTCCTCCCAATCGCCACTATCACCTTCGTTGTTTGCCCCGTCACTTTCCCCGCCAGCCGCCTCTGCTTCGGATTGTCCTATGCCTGTAGGTATATACTTGGCCATATTGCGCTCCTTAGACTGGAATTCTAATTCTGCAACAAAAAGTTTAACCATTTTTTCATTTGCAGATATCTGAGTGTATTCCTGGGGCATTTTTTGGGCCATAGATCTTGTCACAATCAGGTTCCCGCTGTATGGAAGTGGCTCGCCATTCACCATCAAATTAGCAAGTCTACTATCCGCCTGAAGAAATAGTTTTGATAAGGCCTTGATATTCATATTGATCCTTTTATTGCCGCGAACGATTTCGAAAGCTTCTAACCATTTCGGAATGACCGCTTGTAACGCATTTGTATCACCGATGCTGAAGGATGACAAAAAGCCGATGGCGTCACTCGGATTTTTGGTCACCAAGAAACAAAATACAAAAATCAAGTTCTCTGAAGTGGAAATATTCTGAGCGTCAACGAATCTCTTAGTAGCAGCTTCCAAAATCCGGAAAAACAATTCCTTCAATTCATCCGAGAATTTCTCTAAAACAATTACAGTTAGAGGTCCCACGTTCATGGCACCAGAATCCGAAGTGTCAAGCGATAGAAGCTTTTCAAGTGCGCTCATGATCGAGTGCAAGTGAGGAACAATTTCCTCGGTTGGCGAATTTTGAATTAAGTAGGTCAAGCAATGAGACGAGAGTTGGGAAATGGCATCGTCCGAGGAAGCAAGTAAAACATCTATTAGCGGCTGCAAAATGTAATTGCTAATATTAGCAGGCACGTATCCATCCGTCGGCTTCCTTTTCATGAACACTTTGAGAAGTTCTAAAGACAGACAGGCAACAGGTGAATAACTGACTCTCTGTTGAAGCATTCGATTTAGGGTATGGACGAACAACGGAATGCAAGTTTTGGAATACTCAACATATACATCTGTACTGGCCCCCTTCAAAATCTTCGATAAACATTCTTCCGCTGCTACAACAACTTGAACATCAGAAGGACTTTTGGCTGATAAATGGAGCAAAAGTTTTAGGGCGCTGTGATAGAATGGTCCGTTTTTATTATCATTTGTTTCCAGTGAGGATGCCTTTGTCAGGGCTTCTAGCAAAACACTGATTGTATCATCTTCACTATCTGAACCAAGGTCCTCAATCATCTGACAAACTTGACCTCTTACGTCATTGATCTCATTCGGTGGTAGTGTGGTTAGTAGGGAGGATCTGCAGTAGTCCGTAAACCCCATCAAGCAGGCAATTTTTGGTAAGTCTTCCTCAGTGTTGCATGCAATTGAGATAGGTGACTTCACAAAAAAGTTTACGGCACCCTGAAAATCGTCCATCCGGTCCTTACTTGAAAGTAATATCTTTGGTAGCACAATAAATATGCGACTCATTAGTAGTGCGTGCAGCCCGTGGTCCGAAGTCGACAACCTCTGATTCAAGTATATAAGGAGGTTTATGATCTGCGGACTGTAGACATCCTCATCATTTGCACAAATAGCTCCCACCAAAAATAATATCGCCTCTTGCTTCCTCCAGTCATTGGCCTCTAGGCTGCAAAAGACTGTTAGCAATACCTCTAGGACCCGCTGGCTATTATTAGCTGTGAGGTCTTCCAAAAACTCTTCTGAGTCATTTCTCATTCGAAAATTTCCACCGAGACATTCCTCTACATTCACAAACGAGTTGAAATCAGCTGTCCACGTCTCAATTTCATCATTCGTCAAGAGACAGGATGATATTAAGCTTTTTACAACGCTTTCGAGTTGAAGTTCGTCGAAAAAATCAGTATTCATGGAGCCAAGGGTGATTATCAGCTCGCGCCCCAAGCTGTTTAGAGAATTGTTAGTGTCAGTTTCATATTGGGGCCCTTTCATCTCGAGCATGTAGCTGACACGAGACCATCCACCAATCACCAATCCCATAATCTGGTGAATAACACTCTCAGACAAAGTTTTTTGAGGAAACGATGTCTTGATGGTATTCAAGCATTCGTAAATGACCTGAAGGAGATCTAGCACGGCAAGGTCTGAAAGATCGAAATCTTGGTAGCAGCGAACATTACTTATAAGGACGTCCACGATTTTTTGAAGATGGTTAAGTAGAGATTCTTTCAGCTGATCTGTGGCTTTAGCAGCAGGCAACTGCAGATATCCTAGGCAGTTCAAATACAATTTTCCGGCAAGCTTTTTCACACTAAGTGGAAAGTCTGGGTTCTCTAGTAGTTCTGTTACCAATTGTATTGACGTCCATCCAATACTTCCTTGGAAAAACATTTCTTCTGAGACAATATCATCGAATATATCGATTAACAGTTGGAGAGCGCTCAGCGACCGCTTATTGACAACAGCGTCAAAGATTGTCTCCAGTAAAGCTGGCCACTCATCCGGAAAGTCAACAGCCGCTATTTGCACAACACAATAGCAACAAGCGGCAGTTAGCCTCGAGTTTTGATTCTCGTCCAGGCCCATTCTTAATAGTGCATCTCTAATAAAATTCTTACCCTCTGCCCCAATACCCGGCGGGCCCTGGTACGACTCAAAGCCAGCACTCCAATACATGGTAATGAGTTTGCGCAGCAGCAGTAATGTGAATAGACGATTTTCAAGCCTAATTTCACCATCGAGAGCCAACTCCATTAACTGAGTACACCCTAATGCTGGGTTTTCAGCGATTTTTTGCTGCAAAAAGCCCTCATTGTGCTCTCGTACAGCGTTGTCGGGTGACTGCCCACCTGCAATCGCACTTTCCAGCTCCTGTCGGCTGAAAGAAGCCATTTTTCTGTGAGTTGGTGCTGAGTTGTTGGTAATATTTAATAAATTGATCACTTCATAATTGAGACGTTCTTTCATGGTCAACGGCATCATATTTCAAAAGGCTCCCAAATCCCGAACCTAACTCGAACAAGCAAGTCATGTTAGTTCAACTGTTTGAGGCTCGGGTACTCATCAGGAGACTCTAGTTTTCTCTTAGTAAACAAGCACTCAGCGTTCTCCGTCGAACCATACCATTTCTACAGACTTTGGATAAGACTAGATGAACAATGTCAACTATTTGCTTATCATTTGTGGTTCGGGGCTATTGGCTCATGGCGCTTGCACCTTAAGATCGCGATGGTAAGAGACTACCCTTGCTACCAGTGAATCGAATATCAATCTTCAAGAGGCATGATATGCTATTCACTCAACGTCGAAAAAAATATTGTAGGCACTGCCTTAACAACTTAAGCATTAAACTAACGTCCCACTGTCCTACAAGTCAGCTTTTCTGGCGAAGGCTTTTGCCCTTTCTTGATAAATACCTATCTTTCAAAAAGTATCTCAATATTAAGACTTAAGGAAAGTTAAACACCTCCTTACTGGAAAGGCTATAATAATTGAGAGCCGTGGAGTATTATGACAGAAGGTGCCTCATTACAAGAGCAGCTGCTTGATGCATCAAGACGCAACAATGTAGATTTGCTAGGGACAGTTTTTCAAGCATTGGGTTCGCATGAAAAGCAGATCGCCGAGCTAATCAACTCGGCTTCGGATCCTACGGGGAACTCCAGCATCCATTTGTGCTGCCAGTATGGATCCTGGGACGTGCTAGACCAGATTCTTGACCAAGAAGGGGGAATTGAGATTGACTCTCGTAATAAGATCGACGGAGACACACCATTGCATGTAGCAGTGCGTTATGCTCTAACGGAGCCCGAGCATGGTACGTTTATTGCGCAAAATCTAATAGAAGTGGGGGCCGATCCTAGAGTTCCCAACAAGGCGGGCCAGAAACCTTTGGACCTGGTCCATGGTCCCGACCTGGATAACCTGATCGACATACTCCAGGCTGCAGAGCTCGCCGCAGATTCTCAGGGCGTGGTAAATGAAGAGGACGCAGAGCTGATAGACGATGGTCCTGAGGATTAGCGCTGCTGGGCTAAGTAGGTGCTGGTGATCTTCAGAGAAACTCTTGTCGCTTATTCTGCAGAGTGCTGGCATTAGTTCGTGGCGTATAGAAAATACATAGAAAATTGGTGAGGGTTCAAATGCAATCGTCGTGTTTTGTAGGTACCCACCCATCGCTCGATAGTGCCAAGCGGATCTTTAGTTTGAGAGCATTTCTACCCAACTGTCGATTCTTAAAATCGCAGTAGGTAACGTGGTCATCTACTTGTTTTAAACGCTTGTATAGGCTCCATTGACTCGCCCGACTAACAACAGTTTCGCAGCGTTTTCTCAGTGGCTTGGGAGCTTTCACGTAGGACCCATTCTTTACTCCGTTTACTATGCACTGCTGTTCCAATGCCAGGGCCGGCGAAATATGTAAAAGAACTGCTCCTAAAAATGCCGGAACCTGGCTGTCGTCAGTTTTATCTCTAGAGAATGATTTTTCGCATGATATTAGCTTCAGATGATGCGCTATGGGGACCGTGGAGATTCTTTGATTGAAGGCTCTATTAAAACCTGACTTGAGTGCTTCGGTGACCTGCGGCACTACCAGGTATTTCAAGAAAACCGGTTGCAAGAAAAGATCCCAGTTCAAGGCGTTGAACAACGACAGAAATTGACGACAGCAAAGCTTGTCTGTGCAAGATTTCGACAAAGTTACACTGGAATCTTTCCTACCAGGCTTAGTTCGGACAAAACCCCTCTTTTTGTAGTTGAAGCGGCCCCGTAACACAGTTTTCACATTTGGATCTGCGTACTGACAGTGATCGTCTTCCGTAAACGAGGCAGAATCGTCGCTCTTGAGCAAATCCATGCTAGCATCTCCACAAGGAGCTCTTGAAACATAAAGTGCAAAACTCCACGACCCTTTAACAGCCAACCCCTCGGTGGATTTTTCTATCAGATCACAATCTGCTTCCGAATGCCGGCCATCCTGCAACATTATGGCCTGGCGCATCAAAACAGTGTTAAATCCACGAACTGCAAGTATTTCTGCGTGGCAGTCGTGTAAAATCTTGCCATCACTTCTACCCAGCTCCAAGTTTGGTGTTGCCTTAACGCCTGTCGCAAGTGAGATCAGTCTTATACTCTCTGCGCTTTCATCAATGGCAACTACTGAAGATAAAACAGTCCATTCTTTCGCACCATTGGATCGTGTGGTAGGTTTCCCACTGTCCTTGAGCTTCTCATAATACTCAAAAGTTAGACGCGAAACTCGTTCGCCTACCTGCTCATTTGATAACATCACCTATCTTTGCATGGTTAACGTTAGATAAAGTTTTCTATCGATAGTAAGAGTCGGAAAGTATGGTCCAAAGGAAATAAAATTACACAGGCCTTCGAGATTCTACATTAGCATAAAATTTAATCAAGCCGACTCTAAATTTATACTACTTAACAACAGACTTTGGCGCTAATGGTCTTCAAAAGTCCAAGTTGAGCTGGAAATCAATACCGCTGATGATTTCCTCTAGCCCACCTAGATTTTTGAACCTGGCTGAAAGTAGCATGCGCTCCTTCTCTGCGACTTCGGCTGCACTCTTTTCCTGCTGGTCTTGCCGAGCAAGTTCTTTTGCCTTCTCATTTTCCTCTCTTTGCATCTCCTGGTAGTAGATTTTAGTCCTAGTCTTCAACCTGCTAAATGGGTCAATCTTTGCATCAAATGGTGTGTCTTCTTTTTTGACAACCTCTGCAGTATTTCCCTTATCCAGATTAGCTCTTCTGTTTTTGGAGGTAAGGGCGCCCAACTTCTTCATTCCAGCCTGGTCATTCTCGTGGTGCTTCTCGTACGACGACAAACGTTTTTCGAGGTTCTTTAATTGGGATGTATATTTCGCCACATCTCTTTCAATACCTGTCTCTTTTGCATGCTGCAATTTGTCCCTTAGCACTGTCTTCTCTAACACAGCATTGGTACCCGTAAGTTTCTTGTTGAAAAGCATACGATTACGCACAAGTTCATCGGTGAGCTTAGGGGTCAACGGCTGTGAAACAAAAGAGTGAATTTCGTTTGACTTGTTGTTTAGTGTGTAGATGGACGGTTTGTTGATGTCTTGCTTCTCCAAAGATTTGACGTAACGCTCGAATTCTGGTTGGGTAATGGGCCCGTCACTGAAAAAACTCATTTGAAAAACCTTACGATCTCTTCCTTGCGTAACCCCTAGGTATTGATTGGTAAAAAATTTGCCCATGTTGTATGGTTTTTGTTGGAATACTCTCTCGATTTTCACCATACGATACATTGTTTGTCCGCTGCGCTTGTCTACGCCAATGTTTACTCTTCCGTAGCATCCCTTCACAGCGTCGTTGAAATCTGGGTAGAAACAAAACTTAGCCGCAAACGAACGTCCGATTTTCACCTTATTGAAGTCTGCAAGTTCTGGATCACGATCCAGGTCCTCATCATCTGCCCATTTGACATCTTCTTCTTCTTCATCGTTTGTACGGTTTCTCTTGTTAATTGGATCATAGTCATCTTCACTTTCAGCTCCCTCGTCCTCATCACGATACCCGTAGTCGTCTTCATCCTCTTCGTCGTCTTCCTCGTCAACATCTTCATCGCTGTAATCGTAAGTGCCGCTTTTCTTTGCGCGTTGCTTCTTGAGCTCATTGAGTCCGGATTCCTTTGCATCACTGTGACCTGTTGTGCGCGTTGACCGCGCAGAGGATCGCGACTTGGTGGCTTGCTGTTCAAGCTGGCGTTTTTGCTGCTGCTCACGGATGCTTCGCGCACGCTCCTTCAACACACGTCGTTCTTGATACTTCTGCATGGTTTGGGATCTGTCAAAGAGTAGGGATTCACGCTCCATTTCCGGTAGCGCTTCTAACTTGACTCTGTCCTGCTCGTCCTTGTACTTGCCCTCAAGTGGGAACGGATTGACCTCCTCTTCTTCCTCTTCTTCTGCTGCACCGCCTAGATCGTATCCATCATCAGGGGTGTAATTGTCTTGCTGATCTGACTCCCCTGCTTCTTCATCTTCGTCAATGATTCGTCTCTTACTTCCACTACTATAATCAGGCTTGGAGCGCTTTTTCGAGGTTCCCAACGTAACTTCCTCTTCTTCCTCCTCTCCACTGCTTGCACCAGCCAAAGCCAGCAAGTCTTCATCGATATCGGACATATTAAACTCTGTGTGGCGTTTAGTATCTACTTAACTCAGGGTTTCTCTCAATGATAATTGAATACCGCTTGAACAAGCACTGTAACCTCCAAAATTGTGCGATAATAAGGTTAGTCGCTCTATTTTAGACACTGGTCTCGTTTAGATGCAAGACAGCTTCCTAAGTAGTAGTTACCGCTTGTCGTGAAGGTTTGTATCCAGTGTTGGTAGATTGAGTGTTGAATTGAATATCATAATATTTAATTGAAATTTGTTAATTAGACAACACATTCTACAATAGATCATATATAGACACAGCTGACACCTCGTCCTCCCTCTAAATCTCGACTCATTTTACACTTCGACGTTTCTGTATTTGCGCTTTATTTATTCGAGTTACAATGAGTAATCAAACACAGTCGCCAGATGGACTTGGAAGGAGGACTTCAATGTCAAGACGGTCCCCATCGATCCTAGTTACTGACGCAAGGTCTTCGCAAAAACGGATTAGTGCGCCATTTGCTGGCCATGCTGCAGGAGTCAGAAGTGGAAAATCAGGACGATCTACTTTCAATGGGCTAGAGCCAATTCAGGGCAGCTCTTCGGGCCCGAGGACCACTTCAGTTCGTCGTGGAAGTGCCACTATGAGCTCAAGCGACCTCTTACCAGTACGACGCTCTAAGAGCAAAACCAAGCTTCGAAACGGAAAATTCAGTGATATCTCTATAGACAACCTCTTGTCTGAGGTGTCTGACGTTCCATCTGGTCGCAGAGAAGAGCGATTGTCATCATCATCACACGATTCTGGATACATGTCCACTCGCCGATTTGCTCGCACGCACCAATACAATAAGATGATTAATCCACTACCGCCAAGGACATCTAAGACGTCGAAGAAATTGGTCCTCATTCCAGATGAGTTTGAACGAAAGCCGGCAACACAAAGTTTTGATAGGAGATGGCCGTCAAGAAATACCAGGTTGGACGCTGACAGAGTAGCCAGTATAGAGGATAATCTTTCGCGTATCACTGCCTATAATGTTGCAGAAGGTTTCAACCTCCAGCTGGCTTCCAAGTTTTTGAAAACTACACATGGCGTTTCTCCAAGACTTTACGATGAATGCCTTTATGTCCCTTATTGCCTGCCATTACTACCGGGAAAGGATGGTTTTAGGCTAAGGTCAAACGTATCCAAGAAGACAGTTGGAGGTAAAAGCCTAATAGATCGTCTCATTGATAAAAGCGAACAGCGGGATCATCACTACGAGTACTACTCGGGCGTTGAAACAGTGGCGGACATGCACAACAACTTTGAACTCAGTGAGTCCATAGCCGCAGAACTTGATAGAAACGATGTTGTCCCAACACCAGATCATTTACCAAATCCTACGAGCAACAACACAGCTTCATTCGATCCAAGTGAGCCGCAGTTTTTCGCTGAGCAGAGCATGAGTGATATGGCTGATGAGCAGAATGGAGATAGAAAGTCTGTAACGAATTTCTCCCCATCCTCTCAGTCTCTGGAAAGTTCAAATGAGATAAGTAAACAACAACACGCTGAGATGTTTATTTTCAGCTACGGAGTCGTAGTTTTTTGGAATTTTACCGAGATTCATGAGAAGAACATTCTAGGAGACATCGCATTTGCAGATTACGACGATCTAGTCGTAAGACCCCTGGATGAGCAAGACATTGAAACTGAACAGTTCCACTTCGAGTACGACATGGAGATCGACAGGCCTAGTATCTTTAATGATATTGTAACTCTCAGATCAGGAGATCACATAATAAAGTTAACATTATCTCACTCTATTGCACAGTCGACTAAATTATCCAGATTTGAGTCAAGAATTTCCCCGATTTTGGGAACAGTTTCTAAACTGCCGAAAAGGCTGGCTCTTTATGGTACTTTAGGTCTCAAACGAGAGCAACTTTTGAAAAAATCTGGGAAATTATTCAAACTTAGAGTCGACGTCAACCTTTCCTCCAGCGTCTTAGATACCCCGGAGTTTTTTTGGTCATTTGAACCAAGTTTACACCCTCTTTATCTGGCAATGCGCGAGTATCTTGAAATTGATCAGAGGGCTCAGGTATTAAATGATCGCTGCAAGGTCTTTTTAGAATTCTTTGACATTTGTGTTGACTCAGTGGCCGAGCGAAATATGGCCAAGATAACATGGTGGTTCATCGCCGTAATTTTTATCAGTGTTCTAGTCTCCATTGGAGAAATCGTCGTCAGATCCTTTATCGTTCGCCGTTTGAAACGTCACAATTGAGTTGGGTCAAATTGAGCCTTGTTTATTCTTATTGTTGTATATACAGCTAAAAAAAATATGAGGAAAGGGACAACATAATTACTTCTTGGCCCCATACTTGTTCACAGATTTACCGTCTGGGATACCGAAGAAAACGTAAGGTTTATCATCAGACGCCAATGAATCTAACCTGTAATAACCCTTTCTCTCGAATTGGATAATATCGCCCTTCTTCATGCCCCGAACGTTCAAATCTGCGATGGCCTGATTATGAAATTCGGTGTGAGGGGTCAAAAAGTCAGCGAAGTCTTCGCCCTCCTCTAGTTTGTCCTTACTAATCAGGTGGTCAAAATCGACGAGGTCAACATTCACCTTGTCCTTAGTGTCGGCCAACCAGGTTAACTTCAACTTAGTTTTCTTGAAGTCACCTTCGAGGTGCAATTTGGCGATCAACGATCCATCGGTATTCTTCTTCGTGACAATAACGTTACCCCAGTCCATCAAAGTAAGCTCTTCGCCTTCTTGAATCAAATCAGCATCTTCCTGGTCAATCAAAACATCCGAATAGTAGATCACCTTCTTTTCCCCAACAGCTGGGTTCTTTTTGTGCTTTGGTCTTGTCTGAACATCTGGAGCTTCAGGAGCACCTTCAATGTGTAGCTTGACTGGTTTGACAACAGCCGTATGTCTGGGAGCCACAGGATCTATCACCTTCTTATTGAAAGCCCATATTAGGTTCCACTCGAGGTTAATCACATTTCTGGAAGGCCCCTGAGATAAAACGAAGTTTCTCAAACCTTCAACCGTCATTCCTCTTCTTCTAACCCCCCGTACAGTTGGGAATCTTGGATCATCCCAGTTGGAAACAAGGTTCTTATCCACCATCCATTGCAACTTCCTCTTGGACAACAATGTCCTAACAAAGTTTACTCTGGCAAAATCCCAAATGTGAACCTTCCGCAAGTGAAGAGCATTCAGCATCCAGTCATATTGAGCATTTCTGTCTCTGTACTCGATGGTACGTAAGGCGTGTGTTACGCCCTCCAATGCGTCGACGATAGGAACACAAAAGTCGTAAGTTGGGTACGCCTTCCAAGTTGTACCGGTTCTGTGATGTGGAGTCAAGTTGCATCTGTAAATCACAGGATCTCTCAAAGTTTTGTTGAGAGCTTCGTAGTCGATCTTTGCACGAACGCAGTTCTTAAGTCCCTCTTCAGTACCGTTTTTCATATCCTCGGTGAAAATCTTCAAATTCTCCTCTACGGTACGTTCTCTCCTGGCTGAAGCAATACCGTCCATACGCTCCTCTCTCATCTTCTCGGTCGGAGTATCATCACAATAGGCCTTGCCTTCTTTTATCAATTTGACGCACAAATCGAACATTTCTTGGAAGTAGTCCGATGAGTAAGTCACCCTGTCACCTTTAATACCAAGAAGTTCTAAGTCCTCCAAAATTGAATCCTGGAACTCGGTTTTTTCCTTAGTTGGATTAGTATCATCGAATCTAATGATAAGCTTACCTTTGTATTCTTGGGCAAAATATTGGTTCAAAATGGCAGCTTTCGCATGTCCAATGTGCAAGTACCCAGATGGCTCAGGAGGAAAACGGGTGACAACTTCACCAATCTTGGCACCTGGTAGATCAATCTCGAAATTGGCCTTGTGTGTTTCCTTCTTCTTATTACCGGATGCAGACTTCTTGAGCTCTTGGACAGATTTGGTCAAAAACTCGTGAGCACCACCAAACTCTGGAACTTGTTCCAAAAGAGTGTACCAACGAGAGACGTTAAGGTACACTTTATTCTTGATAATGGACCCAACCATTCCGTTAGATCTGAGCGAACCCCAGCATGCGATATCAGCCGAAGATATCGAATGGGTGCCCGAAATAAAGGTTCTGAAGTTTAAGTAGGCATCTAGCTTCTCCAAAGACCCAGAAAGTTTGGCAAAGTTTTTGACAGTAAGTTCATTCGCAGCAAAGTTCACCCATTCCGCTGAAGACTCAAAGTCACGGCCCAAAACTTGGGGGTATGCTTTGACAAGACGCTCAAAAACGGCCTCGGAAGCGCCATCAAAAGTAGCAGGAGCAGCCTTCTTGTCTTCCACAAATTCAATGTCGACACTGGATTCGGTAGCAGTATTGACTCGACGAGCCGCGATAAGCTCTCCATAGGCCACTACGGGAGCTTTACTAGCAATAACTAGTTTAGTCATATTGTTGTTAATTGGCTAGAAACAGACAATTGGCAAGTTTAATGTCAACCGTGAATAGTTTAAAGAATTCTTAAACCTATCAAGTTTTTCGAAGGTTGATCTAATTCCATCAAAAATTTTACGATTGCCAATAATACCTTCTCTCTTCATACGCCTAAGACAACTTGAAGGAGAGCTAGCTGTCAAGATATTAAAATCATCAAGCTCATCCTCTAAACCGTCTAGAGTTCTTGAAAGTCAGTTAAAGAAAGTCGTTGGTGCTGAAGAATTAGTATCAATCTCGAAGACTCCTGCTGGGCCAGTTTGACGACAAACACGGAAACACATCGGTGGCATTGTTGTAACCATTGAGCTTGGATTATGGGCTCTATATCAACCTTGTTTGTACAGAAACGAAGTTCCACAAC
Source organism: Lachancea dasiensis (assembly GCA_900074725.1). Taxonomy (NCBI): domain Eukaryota; kingdom Fungi; phylum Ascomycota; class Saccharomycetes; order Saccharomycetales; family Saccharomycetaceae; genus Lachancea; species Lachancea dasiensis. The sequence continues at coordinate 1,517,767 of LT598457.1, forward strand.
TACTCTGCGCCAGCCTAAAGAGCTTGCGTATTATAGCAAAACGCAGGAAAATGAGTTCCTCATTAATGACACTTCGAAGATGAGCTACTATTATTTACCCGATAGCGAAGTAGATCGGAACTTGGATCTTTGCAGTGGGATCAAAAAGTTCAAAGAATGCAATGGGAATCCAGATTTTGATAGCTGCACTCTAAAGGGATTATTGCAGAGTATACAGTCGTATGAACAGCGTAAGAACAAGAAAGTGGCCGGTGACATCATAACGTTTAGAGGAGTGATGAGGAAATTAATATCCTGTGCATTTGACAGTGCCCAGTACAACCCAGTTGAGCTCCGAGTAGTATCATTCAACGGGCAGCTTTTCGTCAAAGAAGTGGAACAACCGAAAGTACCATCGAGCAGCAAAGAGTCGATGGAGTACAGAGCATACTACAGTGGCTACAAATTCGAAAGCTTGGCAACGGTCTCCAAGCCTCTTCCGCACGTCTCACGCAGCAGTCTTGAGAAAAGGCCGCGTAAGATATGCTCCAATGGCGACCAATACATCACGGTAGTGAGGTCCGGTGTAGGAAGCTGCAAGTTGGTTTTGGGGGCGGAGGTTGATTGCGTATTCGATTTCAGCGAGGACTCTTCAGATAATCTCAAGCACTACGCAGAATTGAAGTGCACGAAGAACGTCTCCAGCTTTGCAGACGCCCGCCGCTTCGAGAGGAAATTGTTCAAAACGTGGTTGCAGTGTTTCTTGATTGGAATAAACAGGATAATATATGGTTTCAGAGATGAAAACTTTCTGCTCAAGAGCGTGGAAGAGTTTTCGACTCAGGAAATTCCACTTTTGTTGAAAAATAATAACGCCCAATTATCCAATGCTTGCATAGAAGCGGTAAGATGGTACGGCGCATTGACAGAATGGTTGATGACCGCTATTCCCCGTGAGGAATCTACGGAAAGTGTGAGAGCTTACAGACTAAGCTTTGAAAATAATCACCTGAAGCTAAGCGGAATCGAGCCGGGGCACGCGGAGTATGCGGAATTGGTCGAGGGCGTTGAAATTCTAAGCCCAGAGTTCAGGGCTTGGAGAAAGGAATTGGCCAAGAGGGCCGAAGAAAACGGAAAATAATGAATATAGGATGATATTATAAATCTTTATAGAGAACGTCATCAAATGGACTGTATAAGTCAACCATGAAGTTTCTGAACTTCTTTCCGCGACCGACTTGGGTGATAAGTGCGAAATCTTCTTTGGACAGCTCAAAGTCGAAAATGTTCAGAGATTCCCTGATTCTCTCCACTTTCGCAGATGTTGTAATCGCGACAACCTCGTTCTGAATAACCCAACGAAGCAACACCTCAAGTTCACTTTTCCCGTACTTTTTAGCAATTCCCGGCAAAACGTCGTCTAGTGGGCCGGGCTTGGCTTTGAGCGGGGTCAGGGGCGAGTAGCCCTCGAGTACAATGTTGTTCTCGCGGCAGTATTTGATAATTCCTGGTGACTGTTGTTGCATGTAAGGGTGAAACTCGATCTGGTTCACCACAGGCTGGTATTTACCCACACTTTTGATAAGCTCAAGGCTTTCAACATCAAAATTAGAAACGCCAATGTTCTTAGCCAAACCGCGCTCGTAAATCACCTCCATTTGCCTCCAGGCTTCTTTGAGATCGATGCCTGCGGTCTCATGGGTAACGCCAGGAGTGTGGACCAGGTAAAGATCAACGTAGTCCAGCTGCATTTTCTCGAGAGCTAGGGTCAAAGACTCCAAGGGTCCAGTTCCCTTTCTCCAAGCCCAAGACCACGGCGTGTACTTATCGGTCAAAAATACCTGGTCGCGAGCCACGCCTGACTTTCTTATTCCGCTGCCGACCTCCTCGTGCGTTTTGTAAGCTTCGGCAGCATCAATGTGGTTGAATCCGTTTTCTATAGCTGATGTGACTTGTTCTGCAAGTTCATCGATATATTGGTCCTTCTTGTCGCCCGACGCCTTTGCAACTCTCCATTTGGTACCTGATCCGAAGCCAATCACAGGCAATTCGTCTCCTGAACCTGCGAGCCTGGTGGTAGGGATGGTCAAGGTCATTGCTAGAAAATCACTGCTTTGTGAAACGGCTTGGCAGATCAACACACCAGACACTCTACCAGCTCTTAGCGGTCCAATTTATAACTACCCAAACTAGCACAATTATAACGCCGACCAAATAATGTCATTACTCATGGGAAAATTGATGCTTATAACGCCGCATCACGAGCGGTTTAGCCACCGCGTCAGTTGTCTAGAGATAAGGAATGTTTGTTTTGTAGTGTTCGGCAAAAATTATCGTTATCTGAGTCATCATGCCGAGCGATGCATTGTGAGCTATGATGATCTTGCTCGACCTCAGTGAAGCCATACCTCTGATCGGTGGTATAACTAACTCTGTACGTTTTGAAGGCCACGTTCGAGACCACAATGACTCCGCAGGTGCCAAAGAACAAAATACCAATGGATTTCAAGCTTATTGGCTTGAGAAAGCCATTGAGTATCTCAGCCAAGGTCTCGGCGTAAATGACCGCAGAGTGAACGCTCAAAGATTCCGGTGCTTCACCGTTCATACATCGGGCCCAATGTGCACACTGGGGTTCGAGCCACGGTGGGCGCAAGAGTCCTTGACACTGGTTTTGAGCAAAGCGACTTTTGCATTCAGCCATGACAGCAGAAGCTGCCGCTGCCCGAAACTGTACCTTCCGCTCCACGTCACGGTTGATGAGCTGAATGAACCTCACACACAGATATAGAATACCGGACACTACAGTAGTATTGAAGATGAGTTGTACATATTCGGAAAGTAACCTGGGGTCTGTCCAAAACCGTTGGGCTGGTCGCTGTGGAGAGGCTACATTGTCTCGTAATGAGGTGGGCATATTGGTCTCGCCCATTTGGCCACCAGCAGTATGGACGGAGAGTGTTGCTGATTAGGTATGTCGAGCTGGTAGCGGTTTATAAACCTACCGGTGACAACTGGCAGCTTTTTAGTACAAAGTGATCACGCGGCCCAGGCGCTCTGCACTCTGGTAGTGCAGATGAGAGCCACAGGACGATTTGCTACTAGTTCTACAGTACTTCCATTCGCTGTCGTGCTCTATTTCATGAGCACTGTGCCAAGCAACTTAGCGTGGCTTTCAAGCACCTACAGTAAAGCAAAAGTAAAATGCGATTTGGTTGGCGACCGGCCGCCCTGCAGCGACGAATGGGCACTTTCTTTTAGAGACTATTTGCCTATCGCAGACATACGGCCCCCCTTTAAAGCATCTGCTCGCTGGAGTCGGATCAGTGGTGAGCGGTGTCTTAGCTGCAGCTTCAAGTTCATGCCGCACCTGCTTGACCGTTTGCACACACTGCGTACTGAGAATTAATTCGAGTGTAGTGTACCAACCTGATAATTCTACTTGGCGAGGTGTCTGCGCAAAGCTAAGTGAACTAAGTGCCCTAACAGTCAGAGTTGGGGATGGCATGGCCTGACACTGCCAGTCTGAGGATAGCATCCTGTGATTACGATTCGGCTCTATACATTGGTAAGATCTCGCAAGGTGGGCGCTTTGGCAGCGTTAGCTCCTCTGCGTGTCCCAAGGGGCCCCAATTGCACCACCGTGAAGTATTGCCAAGCTTCTGTCACAAGGGCCACTGAAATGGCCAGTTTTAGTTTAGGCTCTATAACAGTAGTCATTCGTCTCGTAGCCATAGGCCGTCTAGCAGCCACCTTTGACTGGTTTACAATTAATAGAATGTATCGGAATTTGTTCTGATGTTAGCGGTGTTTTTATCATTTTGGTTTAACCAGACAGGTTTTTTTAATTTCCATATTTTCGGTATTCTTCCGGCAGAACCAGAAACACTTTCTGGCGTGTTAGAACGGTTTGATAAAGAGATCAGGAGCCTCGTCGTTTTGAGATCAGAGCTAAAAGTACCCCTTACTCTTTCAAACTGAATCGTCTAAAAGCCTTTTTCGAACCGGTCACCAAGTACCTCCTCAATTCAACGTCGTCTGCTACCAAAAAAACCCTCAACTCAGGTGTTACTATCAAGACTGATTCCGTCACTCCAAAAAAAACCTCCACCTCTAACATAGATCCAATGCGTCAAACTGCTGTTAAATTGGCTCAGAGCTACACACCAATGATCAAGTTCGTGGGCACCAAGCACCCCGTTCTAAAACATGCTGGTTCTGCTGCCCATCCTTGTACAGTTGATGGTATTATGCCAGGATCCGAGGCCTGTCAACCAGCTGGAGATTTTCTCAGCAAGCTGCAACCATTTCAGGTCATTCCCTACAAGAATAAGAAAGCTAGCCCGGGCAAGTCTGCTGCTCCCCAATCTGGCTCCAAATACGAGTTCGTTTCAAGACCATTACAAGAAAACGAGGTTTCATCCATTTTTGAATTGTCTCCTAGATTCAAGCTTCGTCCTTTTGATGAATCTGAGATTGAGTCTATAAATGCCGGCGGTGCGCTATGAAATTATCGTCATACAGCTAATCTACCCCCATCAAAGTAAGCTTTCATTATAGTACAAATGTATATCCCTGTAACGCCATCGTAAAAATTATACCGCCCAGGCCCTCAGCTGCCGCGATAGTTCTGACTTGGTCTAAGACCTGCAATCGAGGATCCACCTCTCCCAGTGCCATCTTAACATGAATGATGCTCACCTGTAATCCGTCCAGCGCGCTACCATAGGCTCGGCTGAGCTGCTTGAGTTCGTAAACCAGGTATTTAGGTGACAAATGGCCATATAATTGCGTATCCTCAATACCATTTGAGCTCGAGCACTCTATATATATTCCTTTCAAATGCTTCAACGGTATCGTTAAGCTCAAGTGCCTCCACACGCCAGCTAAAAGGGGTTGGTGCGAAACAACGTCTGATTCCAGGTCCCCACACATAAGCACAGAGTCTTTCGTCAGCGTGTTTTGTATAAGGTAAAGTGTGCTGATGCATGGCAGTCGACTTTCAATCATCACGCCATGACTAACCTGGAACGCAGTCACTGACCAGTTGGGTATGCTTTTGATATGGTATGAACGCGCTTCTTCCAAAACACTCATCCGAATTTTGATTTTATTTTGCGCAAACAGGTTGGGCCATACAATGTCGTTGAAGATGTGCTTTTGAATTGCTTCCGTGGTGGCCGGAAGGCCCCAGACTGTCTTCTCTGGGCCACTAAAGGCTGGGGAATTGATGGCGAGTGCTGCAACATGGTCCAGATGCGGGTGCGTTATAAAGTAATCACCAATATTATTTAGTAGCCTCAATGCCCTGGTCATTGTAGTCTCATTTGAATCTGTTTTTGGTATCGAACCCAAACCGCGAATAACCTGGCATCTAGCGTCCACAAATTTGTGAAGCGGTTCTTGCGTTCTCTCATACAGGCTTTGTACCATATCTTCTCGGCAATCGAGATTGGCCTGCCTTGTATTCGTACAACTCTTGTCCATCATGTCCGCTATTTGTCGCAGTCCGGAGCCTGCGTCCACACACATATAGTGCTTCTCTTCGTGAGTTCCAGCCTCTGAAAGCAAGAAGCCTTGGTTGCAGCCATCTAGGGGACCGCCACAAGCGCCCAAAATACTGATTTCAAAACTTACCATGCTTTATTTTTCAAACAAACGACAGTAGTGATAACAAGTTCTGTAATGTTACCTAAGTAAGATTGGATGTTCATGTTGTCATGCACTTAATACGAAGATCGGTAACGGCTTGAATAAAAGCCCAGTTACAGCCTCCCCAATCCCCAACCAGGATCGTTACTATATGCTTCAAGACCATTCTATAGAGCTAAGACTAAATGAAAGAGCTTGATCAAACGAAAATGGACAGTCCTCCAACCAGTTTCATCATTCAGACAGGCCGCGGATGTAAATTACACTTTCTGGGTACCGTAGCCTCTAATGTCCTTGGCGAAACCCCAGACCATATCGTCCACCCTAGCCTTTTTGTCGACAACTAGACCCTTCTCCTTATCGATAATCGCGAGCGAGTAATTTCTTGAAGATCGCGCATCTCTGTAGAATAGGACCTTCATGGCATCCGTAATCGACTTCTTGGCCGTCTCGAAGCTGGTATTTTCCACATCCTTGTCGGCATCTACTACTTTCCTCAGCAGAGGGAGCGCCAAATGTGCCCCGAAGCCAGTGGCGAGTGAAGGAGCCGAGTAAGTAACGCCAAGCAGATTAACATACTTCAAAAAAGGTTTATCATCCTCCAAGCCAGCTACAATAAGGGCGTTCCACAATGGGTTCATCTTGGATCTGCGGCTATACATCACGTTGGCCAGATACTCGAAGACGTAGCTCGGTCTGAGCGCCTCCTCTTCATCTGCGTACTGATTATCATAGTTATTTTCTGTTTGCATTTCCTCCAGCAGGTACTCTAAATGCTGCATGTCTGATATATCTCCGGAGATGCCTACCACAGTGTTTCGTCCTACCGGGAATAGTCTCTCTACATCGTTGAAGCGCAGTAGAGAGCCGTAAGATCCCAAATTATCTGCTGCTATGATTACACCACCATTGTATTTCATTGAGATTACTGACGTACCTGTCACAATGGGTTGCTGTGTGTGCATGCTGGGATATGGACTTGCCTCTGCAATTTTCGAATTATATTTACCATAGGCTGCATCTGAGGGCCGTCCCCACTCGAAAGGATCGTGATTCATGTCGTGTGCTTTAAAGTTACCCCTCAAGAAAGCTTAGTGCTGTTCCTTTGGATGTATCTGGTAGGTAATCAAGGTTAACTTAAGCTTCAAGGGTGGCAAACCAAATTTGAAGCCCAAGCTTATATATGTCGTCTCATACGGAATGTGCCAGTAGCGCGAACAAATGGTGATGATGCTTTGATTTATACGAATTTTATACAGTGCGACTGTGATTTACCGCAGGGTTCATATTACTCAATAGAGTACTCTTCCGTTTTGAGAGTCGCGACAGAACCGTATGGAAGAGGATTTTTTTCGTCGCGGGAGCTCACAACTTCACTGACGCTGACGCCAGAAAGAGAGCCGGTGGCAGCATGGTTGCCAAATAGCACCGAGATAGGATACAGGGCATCCTCAAGGTCAGCCTCTATCGTTAGTGAGACAGCAGCTGTCGTTCCGACTGCGATACTGGCAATTTTGACAACAATTCCATTTTCGTCATCGATGCTTTCGATGGTAGCCCCCAAATCATTGAACTCGTCGTTGACACGAACGTTCTGAGTGTACACAGGAATCGCAAAGCGGACGTTTTCGAGAGCGTCGGAGTAGGATTCGTTCATCTCGAGTTCAAGGGTAACGTCAAACATGCCTTGGTCAGATTCAGAGGGTGAAACCCACGATGAAATCTGTAGTGGTACCAACGAAGAATCGTCCTCAGCTCCAACCTTACGCCACCTTAAAACTGCTAAGCTTTGATCGTTGAAGGGGAAGGCCTTCTGAGTGTCACGCAGGCCAATAATTCCGGAGTTCAAGAATAAGCTCTTGTCGATATTTGGATGTGTCTTGAACTGGAAGGCCTTATCCTTTGTGTCAACCTTAGGATCGACAACAATCCGGGCATGTGCTAATTCTTGATCGTTGACACGTAATTCAAGACTTCCCTTCAGCTCAGAGCTTTCAACGTTACCTTCTCTCGAGATTTTAGCACTCACAACTTCTCTAACGGAAATCAAAATGCCCTCGTTGGTGGGTTTCTCTGGCTCCTCGACTTGTAGCAGGGGTGCTGTTGGTGACGCAGTCTGTTTTGTCTGTTGAAGCTGAGCGGTACTTGCGCCCAGCCCACCTCTTCTGCCACCACCTAACTTCATACCCTTGCCACCAAGCGAATTTTCAACAGAGTTCTGAACAGGTATCTCGGCTGCCATGAGCTTCTGCTGTTGCGTCTGGTAGTACGATTGCTGGGCTGCCGGTGATGCTTGGCTGTAGTAGCTGCTGTATGCATTTGAAAGATTTGGATCATTGGAAGATTGGAACCTAGTAGCTTCGAGACCCATCGAAGGTATCCCCATCTTGCGTTCTTGTTCTTTCCTCGATATCTCTTTGGCTCTGCGCTTTCTTTCTTCAGCAGCTTCAAACTCTTTGTTCCTTTCAATTATTTCTTGGATCTTCTCCTCATGAGATTCCATCGACAGGTATGTGTTGATCTGGGCCATTGAAAGGTTCTCCTTGTAGCCCATGGTGATAACTTCGTCAAACGAACTCAAGATTTCGAACGCGTTTTCGAATATTTCATGTTCGTCAAAACTGCTGAGGTACGTATTCATGCTCTGGGCGAAGAGCTTCAACGTATCCAAATCTTGGATAATATTGGACTGTCGGTTGGTGATCAAGATGATGTAATAGTCGTCGAAGGGCTTGTATACGTATCGAACGTGTTCATCTTCCACAAAAGTATGCTGCGAAGAAGAGTTGGCCACAAGTCCCTGAAAGTTTGAGAGCAGTTCTGTGACTCTGTCCTTGCTGATATCACGGAATTGCCTCGAAAGGAGGGGTTTGCCCTGACGAGTGATAATCGAAACAGCAATAACGACCATGGTGTTGATATCGCGACTCGTTTGCCAGGTTGTTGATAGCTTCTGGTGATCTGGACATTTGGTCCCTTTTAGTTTGAAAAACTAATATACACAGCACGCGATACGACTTTAACTATTGACGGCGAGCGTCACTGACGTAACTAGTGACATTGGAATCTGCCGTCGTGTCGCTACCATCCTCCATCAAACCTCCTGCCGCAGTCTCAAACGCTGGCTAGCATCTTTGAAGGGATTAGGATCCGCTCCAAAAATTTTAGTGGTCACTCACGTTTGAGTGCGAGATCTGAAACTCAATTGAGGCAATCGTAGCTTTGGGAGCCCACACTGAGCACTCAGAAACCAAGAGGCACGCAAGGGTCGAGCAAAAAGTACTGGTCACGTACTTCCCTTACCGTTGTGAGTGTACAGATTCACATTGCTACTAAATTTTAGCTAAGATTGTGCTCCATGGAAGGCCCCAACTGCCAAAGAAAGTTTGTCCTTTCTTCTCCTGGCCTGCTGTAGTTCAGACACAGGCCTCTGTAGCAATCACCACAACCGACCACCGACGTCAAATTAAGTTAAATATTTTACATTTTTATCATGTTGGACTCGGGCCAAAACCAACAGCCACAAACTTAAGCCTTGCTATCCGTCAACAGTTCATCATTGGGGAACTCCTTCTCACGAACCTCATTTTCAAAAACCTCTTTGTCCGGGGAGTCCTTTTTGGAAGGTTCTGAACCATCAGAAATGGATTCTCTTTTCCGCTTCAGAGTATCGGAAGGTTGCTCCTCCAATATCGCATCCGATTTCTCAATATTCTCAACAGGAGCAGCATTTTCTTCGATGCTCTTCGTATTCTGCTTTAGATCCCCCTTCTCATCATCGGAAGACATGATTATAACTTCCTTGTTATTAGAATCGGGCTGTTCGGTATCGTCCAGCACTACCGGATGGCTTTGGTCGTTGCTGAAGACCCTGATGGTGGAGAAAGTCGCGTTGTCGCTTAATAGTTCGACCAACGAATTGTAGCGCGATACAAATCGTCCTTTTGTGCTGACATTGATAGTCAAAAAAGTGGGTACATTTGGTTCACATTTCTTTATCGAATTATCTTTCAATATTTTAAAGATTGACACAATGTCATTGATTGTAATGTCCTTGTTGTACATGTTATCTTCCTCCATTCTCAGATCAAGATCAGGAAACTCCATTTGAAGTTCTCGGGAAAGCAAGTCCAGGCCGCCACGCAAGTTTTGAAGAAATACCCGTATGCGCCCAAAAATCACATTACAGCCGCGGTGTAAATCTGCTGTATCTTCACAAATAAGCATTTTCTTGTCCCATTCTTGGCCGTTGTCCCCATCGTACTCTCCAAGCAACAAAAACGTGTCGCCCTTGTAATTCACTTTGATTTGCGGAGCTTTCGCATTCAATAGCTGCTTGGCTGCTTCGTTGACCTCACTTTCTGAGACAATGTCAATAATGGAATCTGCGTCGTCGCCCGCGTCTTCGTCGCTATCAGATTGAAGCCTTTCGGATGTTTCCCTACTCTTACTGCTGCGTTCATCATTATCCACCGTAACTTCCGCCTTCAATTGCGGGCTTTCAGCAGTCTTAAGCTTTTCAGCATTTTCAGGAGGAAAGCTGGGCTCTTTAGGTTCAGTCTTCTCGAGAATTGTCGTAGTTGTCGAGTCTTTTTCCACTACCTGGGGACTATCACCGCCCTTACTGGGCTCTTTCGAAGCCACATTTTCAGGCTCAGAGACGATTGGAGTAGCTGGATTAGTTGTTGATACGTCGGGTGTGGGATCTGTCATTTCACTCTGATACCCTTTTTCCTTGTCAATGGTCTTCCCTATATCATGATTTTCCTTTATCATCTATTTAAAGGCAAAAATATCGATGGGCTTTAGTTGAATACAAAACCTGTCTAAATGTAAAGAGAATACCAATACTGGGCCCCAATGAATTCTTCATCATCTGAAAGGCCAGCTCAAAGCTATTATAATATTTGCAATACGTCAATCGGTAAATACGTTTTGTTTTCGCCTGTGTAATCGTTGGTGGACCCAGTCCTAAACGTTTTACAGGGAGCGGAAAGTAAAACCTTTGTTATCACTCACAAAAGTGGTGTCTACATGAAAAACGCTGGTCACTAACAACCCTAGAACGGAGAACTGTTGGCACTAGTCCCCTTTCAAAGGGAAGGGTCCAAAACCAGAACGAAGATGTTAACCGCCGAGATGGAAAATCCAATTGGGCGAATATCGGCTTGCGCTTCAATCACCTGCTGGACAGCGAGAATGATGATCTTTTATGGCTCTCAAAATTACAATTTCAGTCAAGACACGACGAAGTTAATGCAAATGCCTTCAACACATCGGCTAATAAGAAAAGGAGATTGATCGGTCCTAGGATTTCAATGCTTCAAATGGAACTTGTCTGTTCTGACGTTCTCCCCCGTGCCTACGCAAACTTCTTTCACTTTTCAAAATTTAACAAAATGCAATCGGAAGCATTTGATTACGTGTTTAATTCATCACAAAACGTAGTGGTGAGTGCGCCAACAGGATCGGGGAAATCAGTTCTTTTTGAACTGGCCATTCTCTCACTTCTTCACAAGAAAAAGACACCCTCTGCCTTGAAAATTATCTATACCGCACCCACAAAATCCTTATGCAACGAAAAATTCAGGCAATGGTCTAAGGCTTTCAAAGATCTGAACGTTAGATTGATCACTGGCGACACTGAACTCTCTTGGCAGGAATTCAAGCACTTCCAGATCGGAATTTTAACCCCGGAAAAATTAGACTCTATGACTAGAAACCCAAGAGTCCAATCTGATTGTATCTGTCCCGTCTCTCTCTTACTAGTAGACGAGATTCACTTGATCAGAGAAGAACGAGGAGCAGCGTTGGAACTTGGAATCATGCGACTGAACTTGTTATCGAAGGGCTTGAGAATCATTGCAGTGAGTGGTACCATTGCAAATTCGGATGACTTGGCGCTATGGCTTAGAGCTGACTCTTTTGACGGCCAAGCGGCTAAGTCTCTGAAGTTTGATGAGAGTTACAGGCCAGTCATTCTGAAAATGTTCATTCACGGATATTCCGCCAACCACAAAAATTTCTTCCAGATGGATAACCTTTTGAATCAGCGCCTGCTCGGTATTTTAAAGAAGTATAGCAAGGAAAAACCTACATTGATATTCTGTTCTAGTCGGAAATCTACCGTTCTATGTGCCAAATATCTGGCCTCAAAGGGTCCAATCCAAAGCAATATTTTGAGACAAGATTTTTGGTCGAATATGTCTGATAAAAGCCTACAGGAAGTATTCAAGTTCGGGATAGGATTCCATCATGCAGGACTTTCGGCTGAGGATAGGGCATTGGTCGAAAAAAACTTTCACAATGGTAACATAAGGGTACTATGCTGCACAACTACTCTCGCCGTTGGCATGAATCTTCCGGCATATTTAGTAATTATCAAAGGAACTTGCATTGGGAGCGACTTCGCTAACAACGATTACAGTGCTATGGAAGTCTTGCAAATGATAGGGAGAGCAGGCCGGCCACAATATGAAAACGATGGATGTGCCGTTATTATGACAAGTCATGAGGCAAAAACCAAGTATCAGAACCTTAACTATTGCTTAGAAAGCGTGGAAAGCAGTCTCCACAAAAATTTATCCGATCACATTTGCTCGGAGGTCAACGCGGGGGTTATCAACTCCACCAAAGGCACCCTAGAATGGCTTAAAAAGTCTTTTCTATACACCCGCTTAACAAAGAATCGTCTCTACTATGAGGGCTTAAGTTTGGAGGAAAATCTAAATTCGAACTCCATGGACAGCGAGCTCTTTGATCTTTGTTTAGAATCGCTCAGAAAGTTGTCTTGTTCTCGGTTGATTCGGGAAGATGGCGATAAACTCTATGGAACGAGTTTCTCCGCTTCAATGTCTCAGAATTCATTAACCTTGACCACAATGCAGAAAATTTTAGCTCTTTCCCAAGAGCTGAGTTTAGATCAAATCGTACACTTTTTGCCAAAGGTAGAAGAGTTCAAATATTTGCGCTTACGTTCCGGTGATAAGAAGTTTCTGCGGGCAGTAGATGATGAGGGTTCTATTAGAGTTCCGATGCATTTGAATGAAAATATGAGCGATAGTCTCTATCTACAGAAAAAGGTATCAATTCTTCTCCAGTTTCGACTGAGTGGTTCGAAGCTGCCTCAACTAAGGGAGCTATTCTCGCTCATACCTTCCTTCTACGCAGAAATGGCTCGTGTCTCCGAGACAGCAATACGAATTCTGAGAGGAATGCGAGACTGCTTTGCTGCTAAGGGGGACTTGAATTCATTGAAAGCAACCTTGGTGTTGCTAAGCTCTGTACATTCCAAAGTTTGGGCAGATACCTCCCAATCACTCACATATCTAAAATGCTTGGACAGTAAAAGTGTTGTGACCTTGGGGAACGCTGGATTAGGCAAAATTTCCCTTCTTCAAAGGGCAGATCCATGGCATATTCAAAGGGCCCTGAATGCAACTGATTCAAAGTTTAGAAGTCTCAGGAGTCAAATTGCCAAATTGCCACGTATCACCATTAACCATTGTTCCAAACTTTCAAATGGTGCCAACTTAGAGACGTCCATCTCGGTGGCACTCATATTGAAAGGTTTACCGATTTCCGAAGATAAGTTTGCATTAAATGTTGTCGTATCCCGAAACAATAGTATGCTTCTGCATTACGAAAGATTTTGCCTCAACCGTCAAAAGAAAAACGCTAACTTCGTCATCTCATCCGCGTTGGAAAAGGGTTCAAAAGTGGAGGTTGAAGCTTCTTGTGAAAACATCCCAGGACTCACAGAGATGGCTTCTTTTTGTCTAATTCCCGCAAAAGAAAACGTTTCTTCACCTTTCAAAAGCCGTGGTTCGGTAAGCTCAGCCGATTTTGCCCCATTCCGCTGTTCTGTTGCAGAGCGTTCTGCACATAAATATATTCCAGAACAACTAAACTCATCAGATGGCAATGGTGCCGATGATGATGATGATGATGACGATGATGATGATGATGATGACGATATAATAGAGCTGTTCGCGCATGCAGCTCCAGCAACTGAAAATTCCGATAGCAGCAGGCAGCCAAATCACAGTTACTCAAAAACCAATCGCCCAGAGGAGAAAACAGCTCAGAAAAAAGTCACCTTGAGTCTCAAAGAAGGCTCTTCCCAGTATCGTATATTGCTCGTGCCGCAAAGAGGTGCGAAATTCAACAAGTCGTGTAAAACTCTACACATTCATGCGGGGCTCGACGAGCTACTATCTGAAGAAACATCGTCTATACTGCCCATGACAGAGGATGATTCGACGGCAGACCAAACTACAGTCACAGAACCAATGCAGAAATAAACACGACGAAATAGTTTACTCTCCAGGAAGCAATATCTTGTCTCTTGTAGATCATGAGTAAATATATTTTGTTAGATTGATGGCCTTCTATTCCCACAACTACGCCAACCTCATGGTCAGATGTGGCTTCTGGTTGAACCTTTTGCCATTTGATTTCGATGGAAGAGCCGTAGTGAGCCTGGGCCGAGCAAGACTGCCTTATTTGTGAACTTCACGATGGAGCATCGCTTTCAAGACAATCCAAACGAAGATTGGTATGAAGTCTTAGCAGAGGTTTAGCATAGAGATGTTGTCTAAATGATTGACTCGTCCATTATGATTCACTTAGAAACTTCCAAATTAAATGTGAGCTCTATGACCGCCTGTGGACAACCGGAACTTAAGCCCAGCTCCAGCTCAACATGTCTGCCATTTCAGATAGTGACAATGAGGCCGAAGTCGTCTCTAGAAACTTATGCGGGGTTGTTGATATGGGATCCAATGGGATTCGTTTTAGCATTTCATCAAAAGCTTCTCACCATGCTAGAATTATGCCCTGCGTTTTCAAAGATAGAGTCGGTATCTCTCTGTTTGAGGTTCAGTATGCAGCCAACTCTCTGCAAAAAGCGCCCATTCCTGATGATACCATCAAAGAGGTGAGTGCTGCCATGAAAAGGTTCAAACTCATCTGCGATGATTTCGGTGTGCCGGAGACAGCTGTTCGGGTAGTGGCTACTGAGGCAACTCGAGAAGCCATCAACTCAGAACAATTCATCAATGCCGTTTTTGAATCGACTGAGTGGGACGTTGAGCTATTGCCCAAGGAAGAAGAAGGCAAAATAGGTGCATATGGCGTTATCTCTTCTTTCAATTCCGTCTCGGGGTTGTACATGGATCTGGGGGGTGGCAGTACACAAATTTCTTGGATACGGTGCGTTGACGGAGAAATTAAGATGTCAAACAATCCCGTGTCACTTCCTTACGGTGCCGGCGCGCTTTCAAGAAGAATGAAGCTGGAAGACAAAAAGGAATTGTTTGCCGAAATAAAAGAAGCATACAGAGATGGAATTACTAAGATAGGCATTCCGGAGGAAATGCTAGAAGAGGCTCACCAAAATGGTGGATTTGACCTCTTTACTTGTGGGGGCGGACTAAGAGGGATGGGACACTTGCTATTATCCCAGAGTAAGGATTATCCTATACAAACAATTATCAATGGCTTCTCTTGCTCATTTGAAGAATTCTCGAGTATGGCTGATTATCTTTTAATGAAGGGCAGAGTGCCTAAATCCAAAAAGATCTTCAAAGTTTCAGAACGTAGGGCCTCGCAGCTTCCGGCGGTTGGACTCTTGATGAGTGCTGCTTTTGAATCTTTGCCGGATATTAAAACTGTCCATTTTAGTGAAGGTGGTGTAAGAGAGGGCACATTGTATTCAATTTTACCTCGAGAGGCAAGAGCTGAGGATCCTTTGCTTGTTGCAACAAGACCATACGCTCCCTTGCTAGCACCAAAATACCTAGAGCTTTTGAGAGCTGCACTGCCAAAAAATGACGTGCCCAAGATCGTGTACTCTAGGATTGCGCCGGCTCTTTGTAATTTGGCCTTCGTGCACGCATCATATCCTAAAGAACTGCAACCCACAGCCGCTCTGCATGTCGCTACCACAGGCATTTTGGCAGGATGCCATGGTCTCTCCCATAGAGCACGCGCACTCATAGGAATCGCCTTGTGTAACCGGTGGGGAGGTGATATGCCAGATCAGGAATTAGAGCACAAGAAGTTGCTTGAGGACGTCGTGCTTCGGGATGGAGACAAGGTTGAACGAGAACGCATCGTCTGGTGGACCCAGTATATCGGCACGATCATGTTTGTCATTTGTGGTGTTCATCCAGGTGGGAATATTAGAGATGGTCTATTCAACTTCAACATTGAGCAGAAGGAAAACGTCGAAAAAGACTTGCATAATTTCAGCGTCGATGACAAGCCTATCGCAGGTAGCTCCAAACGCCGAGAATTTGAGGTTTTCGTCCGTATAAGCAAAGATGATCTGAAAACCAGTGCCTCAGTCAGGACCAGAATCATCACTCTTCAAAAGAAGATTCGCAAATTATCTCGGGGAAGCTCCGAAAAAGTCAAGATTGGTGTACAATTTTATGAGGACACCTAATTCAGGGATATCTTGGGCATGGAGTGTAGCGGAATTCCACTTCGACAGGCCAGGATCCCAGACCTTGCGGAGAGTCATTATAGCTAAGTCCTATTCACCCATTCCTCTATCGTATTTAGTGATATGCATAATCAATATATTTGCCACTTTAACCGTAGTCAACTAAGCACTTGGTGCAACTCAGGAAGTACGCCGGAAGTGTGTTAGACGTATTGCAATGCCCTCTTTTTTGGATTTGATAAGGAGTTTAAATGCTGCTTTCAGTAAAGGTGACAATAATAGCTGCTTGCAACTGCTGACACCCATCAAAATTGAGTTGATTAAGAACAATCTGCTGGTCCCTGATTTAGTTAGGGCTCGCAACAACGAAGGATATTTAAACGATTTGGAGAGTGCTCGGAAAATCCTGGAGATTGGTGCTCTTTGCAGCGTGAGAAATAGAGATTTCGAATCTTTCCAGAGTTTCTCGTCACAATTGAGGGTGTTCTACTTCAGCCATATTCCCAAACTGGAAGATTCTGAGAACAGATCCAAATTGATCAGCTTATATCTATTGATTTTATTGTCACAAGGAGACGTAACGAGGTTTCATTCTGAGTTAGAATTTCTGGGGAAACGATTGGGTAATATGGAGGAAGATACGTTTTTGTCATACCCTATTAAGGTGGAAAAATGGCTGATGGAAGGTTCCTATCAAAGGGCTTGGAATTTGCTGAATAACGAGTCCAAAGTTGAGGAGTTTAACATTTTTACACAAACATTGATGGATGCGATTAGAGAGGAAATTGGTCGCAACACGGAGCTTTCGTACAAGAGATTGCCTCTGTTTAATGTTAAGGCATTGCTATTTTTCGAGAGTGAAAAGGATACAGAGCAATTTGCTCTTGCTAGGGGATGGAAAGTGGTTTCCGGTAGCATTGTTTTTGACGAGGAAGAAACCTTGCAAGATGATCATCAGGCAAATATAGTTGAGAAAACCCTAGACTATGCCATCAATTTAGAAAGCATTGTGTAGCGAGGATAAAAGTAATTAGGAATGAATAAATTCTGGAGCCCAGAAACGAGAGGTTTTTGATGGATGACAAAGCGAAGTTTAGGCACGGCAACCCGCGGTATGTACTCCAAACTTGGCGGGGTGGAGGGCATAGACTTGCCACTCATCGGGCAAACATTGAAGTGATCTCTTTAAGAACAGCTTTGTTCATAATCTATCCACTTGTATATTCTATTCAAATAAAAAAACGGAAACAATATATATAAGTATAATCTTTCAATGGAATCGTTCAAGGTCTTAACTGGAGGGGACATAAAGTTCATTCATTATTCGTTAGAAAGAGAAAAAAGAAGGAGCTAGGAGGCATCTTTCTGGGAAACCTCTGCAGATAGAATAAATTCTCCTCCTTAGTTGATGACACCGACAGACTTGCCAGCAGCGAGTCTCTTTTGAGTCAAAGCGGCAATGATTGCGGCACCAGCACCTGAACCATCTTCGGCAGCGACAATAACAATTGGGTAGTCTTCATAGTTCTTCTTAACTTCCCAATCAAAGATGTCTCTCAAACCAGCAGCAGCTCTTTCTTTGAAGCCTGGATACAAGTTGAAAACGGAACCGTCAGCAGCAATGTGGGCGGTCTTGTAACCTCTCTTTTTGCAGACAGCAGCAATACCACACACAGACATTCTGGAGGCTCTGGTACCAATGAGTTCAGCCAAACGTCTGATGAGCTTACGTTCGCCGTTGGTAGTTTCGACACCCAACTCGTTCTTGAAAATGTCATAGGTGTCTTCCAAGTTCTCGAATGGGTCTTCTTCAATACGAGCAGGGTAGGCAGTGTCCATCACGTAGGGTTTTTCCAATTTAGACAAGTCTTGGCCAGAGAATATCAAACCTTGGCCAGCCAAGTCCACCAAAGCCAAACGCAGTAGCTCACCCAAGTAGTAACCGGAGGTCATCTTTTCAAAGCTTTGTTGACCAGGTCTTGGGGATTGCTTGTCGACGAGTATGTCGTATTTGGTTCTTGGCAAAGTGATGAGCTCGTTGTCGAAGGAACCGTATTCACAGTTGATCGCCATAGGGGCATCAGGGTCAACATCGTCAGCTAATCTACCTTGTAGCTTTTCAACACCGCTGCAAACATCGTAGTAGGCACCGTTGACACCGGTACCGAAGATGCAGCCCATACGGGTCTCTGGGTCGGTGTACATGGAGGCAACCAAGGTACCAGTGGTATCGTTGATCAAGGCCACGACGTCGATTGGGATGTCGCGCTTTTTCAATTGCTCTTGCAACATTGGCACCACGTCTTTCCCCTCGACACCATCAATGTCGAAACCCTTGGTCCATCTTTGTAGAAACCCTTCGTTGATGCGGTCCTGAGACGCTGGGTAGGAGAAGGTGAAGCCCAGAGGCAAGGCGTGGTCCACGCCCTCTGGGAACTCTTCGTCGAGAAAAGCCTTTAGACAGTCGGCGATGAAGGAAAACAACGCGTCAGCAGAGCCCGTGCGCATGTGGTCAGGCAGCTTGTACTTGGACTGGGTGGTGTCGAAATCGCGTTTTCCGCCCAGCTTGACGAGAACCACACGCAGGTTGGTTCCACCAAGGTCGATGGCCAGGTAGTCGCCGGTCTCCGAACCCGTGGGGAAGTCCATCACCCAGCCGGGAATCATAGGGATGTTCCCGCCCTTCTTCGACAAACCTTTGTTCAGCTCGCCGACAAACCGCTCCGTGACTTCCTTCAGTTTCTCCGCAGGCACCGTGAACACCTCTTCGAAGCGCGTGATCTGTTCCATCAAGCTGGCTGGCACGTCGGCCATCGACCCTTTTCTCACGGGAGGCTTCTTAGGACCCAAACGAACCATTGTGGCGGTGAATGTGACTAACTACCTGGTAGTTGTGGCTGGCAAATAATATGAACGGGGCGCAACAACAATGACAGCAACAAGTGCGGCTGTTTTTCTGTTTTCTTCCGTTTTTCTCGACTTTTCGCGGCTAACCCGTGAGCTAAGCTGTCTACAATACCTTGTGGTGCTGGAAACAGTCAATTGTCTAGACAAATCGATGTGTAAACAACTTTACTAGGTGTTCGCAACCGAGTCCAATTCTGACCCTATTATTTACCAATATATATACCTGGCTTTTTTGCCCACCCTCCACCCGTAATTAGTGCCATGGTCAGCTGGATTTTTCTAAATGGCAAGTCTGGTGATTATTCTGGCTGTGGCGCGTCAGACGGGGGCGGGGGAAAAAATTTTAGCCGTTATCCGGGCCAGAAAGCACAAGGGAAGAAGTGGTGTGTGTGTCGAGAACAATGAGCAAAGGATGGTGACGGCAGGAGAGATAAACAGAGTAGGTGGAACGCGTATACGGGGGACCGTGCGGCGGCGGGACGGGAAGCGGTGAGACCCGGGACCGGGCCGGCCGGAGCGCAGTCTGGTCGCTCTGTACGTTTGTGGGTGTGTGGGTGCCATGTGGGTGTGTGGGTTCGTGTCTGGGTGTGTGGGTTCCGAATAGCCACCATCGCACAGCTTCTAACTGTACCGGCCACACCAGCTTGGGAAGGTCTCGACAGAAGACAGCACAGTGGCCCTGCGCGTCCCTGGCTATGGCCGGTGGGAAAGAGTAGTAGTGCACGCGATTGCCTGTCAGTACAGTAGGTGTCGGATACATAACGACCCGAGTGACACCCGTTCGATGGTTTGAAAATGGCACTTTGTATACCAACTATGGGTAAGCGCTATTGTGGACGGCCCCGGCCCCTTTTTGCATGGCTTGTTGATATTGAGGCGAACCTGACTCATTAGTAGAAAGCTTACCAGAGTTTCTTGTAAATCGTTCGTAAACATTGTAAGATGAGTAGCTTGGATCTAGAGAGCTCTATACATCTCTCTGTGCTTCCTTTTGGCACTAGGGCTGGCTCAGCTAGCTGGATAAACTCTTGGTATTTATACATGTTGAGGCGAATCTGGTTCATTAGTTGAAAGCTTGCTAAATCTGTCTTGTAAGTCGTTGACAGGCATTGTAAGATGATCAGCTTGCATTTAGGGAATCCTATTTATCTGTCCGTGATTATTTTAGGCACTAGAATTGGTTTAGCTACCTGAACAAACGCCTGGTATTTATACAATTTTCGCTCAGTGATTTGGATAACACAATTATTAATCACCGGTTCTAAATTATTCTGTGATCCATGGATGGCGGCTCTAGCTCATCAATCGCCAATCCCATTGGACAACAGTTGTTCTCTTCGGTCTGTCTTAGCTTGTAGCTGGATTTGTATGGCCTCGGTTGTGTACTATCATTCTGTACCACTGTGTCACGTATTTACTGACGCTGATTATGCGGTTAGGCGCACATCACCATCAGTTTCCTCACATTATTCCCAACAATTTCTAACAATACCAACGTAATTTAGACGTGTTCGGGCTTCGAGGGCACATATGTAATCAACAGATGAAATATTCACAAATATGTAGTGTGAACATTTGCTTTTAGATTTTTGGAGTGTTGGAAATGCTACGGCCTCTCCCACTACTGTCACAATTTGATGGAATTCTCAAGACAAACTACATAGAGAAGTATACATGCTCAAAGCTTAATCTTATAAATAAGCTCATTTTAATATTTTGGTCTTACATATTACTATTTCACAAGACTTGTTTTTTACTCAGATAGGAAAGTTGGACCTTTACTTTGGAATAGAATCTAATTCGTTGCATGGGTATTATTGTTACATTCCTACAAATAGGTTGTGATTTTATATTACAAAATGGCAACACTTGGCGCATTGCCGATTGTGCAGTAGTTAGTCCAGTCTCTAACCAAGGCGTCCACAATCAAGTCGTTGAATTTGTCGACGTCAATTGAAGTGATCATGGTGGCTTTACCCGTTTTCACACCCTTCTTCGCACGTAAATCTGAGGGTACCATTCTCAAACTACCGTAAAAAGGAGACGAGAACGAGGTGTCGACAGACACGTAGGCTTCATATGACCCTGTCACAATATCTGGAGCAGCTGCAATTGCAGATGCAACCTCATCCCAGTAAGGAAGGTTGAAAGAGGGCAGAGTTCCATTGCCCACGGTTTCCTTGACGTACGCCAAAGAAGTTTTGTTTTCAATAGTTGCCAATCCTCCAGATACAGCAACCAATTCATTGTAAAGGTTTTGTGTTGGGAAAACTTGGGAGCTGATGTTACCCACAATCACTAACTCTCTCCATGATGCAGACAAGGCTCTCTGCGCTGCTTCTGGGTCGATCATTAGGTTAAAGTCGGAGTACAGATCGTTGACGAAATCACCACCCGTGACTTGGGCCATTTGGCCATCAACGTAACCTCCCATGATGACCAGCTTTACCTTTTCGGCCATTTCGGGCCATTGAGCTAGCGCAATGGCCAAATTTGTCATGGTACCAGCCGCTACAATCGTTACATTATCCTTGGAGTTTTTGACTGTATCCATAATCCATTGTGGGGCTCCAACCGTTTTGTTGTACTCGAAAGTAGCATTGGCTGGGACAGGGCTCTCGTAGGTCTTGTCCCAGGCACCTTGCCACACTATACTGCCGTAAAGGTCTTGCCATAAATGGTACGTGTTGTAGTCCAAGACAAGTGGCTGCTCTGCACCTTTGTAAACTGGCACGCATGAAGTTAAGTTTCCTGGCGACAGAGCCATGGCCGCCTCGTATGTAGCTGCCTCCGTATCGTAATCTCCCAAATTGGTCGTAATACCTAGCACTTTTTTCCCTGCCGCCAAAGGCAAGAGCACTTGCAAAGATGTTGGTGTGTCATTATCAACAATAAACACTTCGGCAGCAACATTGCTACCGAGTAAAAGAGCTGCTGTGTTGAGTAAACAAGAGCTAAACTTCATAACTGCACTGTGTAAAAGAACAAGTTATGTATATTCAAGTGAATAAGGGTATTGAACTTAAAGCATCGCTCGTCGAAGTACCAGCACGCAGCTTAGATGGCCATTATATAGAATAAAATTATCGAGCTACTGAGGTATGGTTTTGGGCAGAAGATGGCCAACTTTTCTCTCGGTTCCGGTGCCTCGAAGCGGATCTTGCAGATCCCACAAACAAAGCACTGATTATCTTATCTTTTTTATGTAAGCGTCACTTAAAAATATGCAAGCGTCACTTTGATCAACAAACTTCCACACATCTGAAGCCCTTCCATGGAAGGGATGCAATGGGCATCATCACTAAAGGTGGTATAGAATTGCCCTACCTCAGATATAAAGGTGCGGCTGGGTGGAAGAGCCCTCTACCCAATGAGGAAATTTACGGTAATGAATGCTGAGTATTGATAAGAAACGGCGATTCCATGCGGACCAATGAGCAAGTGGTGCTACAGTCACTACTGGGATATGACAAAAAGTGTCCCGATTGTTACTTATTAGTCCCTGTTTTGATGATTACATCTCTTTTTGAGCGGAGACTTCCTGTTCCGACTACAGAGCTTGAAGGTTTTTCCCAATGCAGTCCAGTGTTAATTCAAATAATTAGAAATAAGCGAGGTGTCCCTTCAGCATGGCCACGACTGTTATAACAGTATGCGCTTTGCTTGGTTGTCATTTTTCAAAGCCAACTGTAAATTGATGGAGAAAAATGTGACAAAATAGTATTGTCCATAGGTGCCCAATAATTCTTCTCTGGGATCCACTCTTTTGAGCCTCAAGCGTACTTAGCTATGTTGATGGAGAGTACAGAATGATTAGACACGTACTGGACTGTCATAACAATCAGCCTGTACTACAACAGCTTCATGCTGGATACTCACATAGAACTAGTCGTTTTTACTCGCACCTTTCCAGCCAATTCTAAACCAGTCAATAATAGGAAGGTCGTGCTTTTTGTCAACATAATCTCCGTTTTCGATGTCTTCTTGTCCAACTTTGTTGGTTAAAGGGGAATCCCTCAAGCATAATCCGAAGACGAACAAAAAAACCGTAAATACAAGAGCAACAATTGTTTTACATTGTTGGACATGGCTGTAAGCCTTTACAAAAGCTTCACGTTCAGCCATTCCCGAGCCGTAATTCAAGATGAATGTTAAAGGTGAGCTATAGGCTTCCACCGCTTGGTCAATGTTCCTCAGGTTTGAAAACATGGCCCTGAATATAGTTTGTGCCCAGTTGACTCCAAAAACTGCACCACCGGCAGCCAATCCAACGTTGTAGATAGTATAATTGAGTGCAGTTACAGTAGCCATATTTTTATGGCAAGTTGCTGACTGAATAGAAAATTTTGTAGGATCAATCAACAAAGTATCGCCCAGCCCCCAAATAACCATAGCTACAATGATCCCGGAGTTGGCGAACTCGCCACCTCTGTAGTGGAAAAGACCCATTGTGAGCATCCATATTCCACAGTCACCAATGATGTAGCCCTTCAATTTCGTGCACCTTGTAATCCATAATGAGAAAAAGGTTGAAGCGGCCGTAGAGACAATGCTGGATAGAGAGTTAATCACCGCAGCTTAACTCACGCTTTCCTTCACAGCAAATGGTGTAAATACAACCTGAATATAACCTGCTGCCAAGTTATATCATAAACTGGCAGCCTGCTGCACCCCAATATTTCTGTCTTTGACAAGTTTGTACGGAACTACCAGCTCTGTTGCCCATTTGCTCTCCCAAAACAAAAATATGGGAAGCAAGACGACCCCAAGCACTAGTGGCCCAATTAAATGTGGGTTATCCCACTTCGACTGCACACCACCTGCCAGTGTGATGGGAGCTAGCATGCACCCAATCGATACAGTCATCAGAAGTATCCCGACCACGTCCAGCTTCCCAAATAATTCCACTAAGAAGTCGAAAAATCCATGGAACTGGAACAAGCTTTTCTGATCTTTCGACGCTGCCCATTGTCCAGTCTTACTAGCCTAGGGCCTCATGTGCACCATACAGCCGAAAATTGGCAGCGATGTGAGAGGAATGATATAAGACCACATATCAATTCCCCAAGGCCATTCTTATTGCGGGTTAGCGCGCCCTATGGTAATTCCTGTAATCCAAGTGTTGATAATGGTGGTGCAGACTGATATAGTAGTCCCCATCTCAAAGATGAGAAGTCAGAAAGAATGAGGATTAAGGCTAGGCGGATCCCAACGTATCCTGTAATCCATGAAACCGAACCAGCTGGATGTCACGGCCTTGCGACTGTATGATAGTCCCGACCACGTAAAACACAATAGCTGCTATAAACAACGACAGTTTCCCAGATACATCTGAGAACCTGGCAAAAATGATGTGGGATGCTGCATCGATCTCAGTTGTGTGTGTCGTGATCGTAGAAATGAGCGAATGGTTGCTATACCAGGGGGCAGTATAACCGATGTAAAAATACCGAACGTAGCCGTCGACTCCATAGCCATAGCCGCAGATGAAAGCAGCGAACAGCAGCATTCCCCAATGATACCTGTGCTTATATTGCGCAGCCATAATTTCTGTTTTCAAATAACCAACGATTTATGTGACTTCACAGACTCAGAAGCATCAGTGTTCTCTACTTCTACCCTGACTGATTCGTTTGCTTTACTCATTATCTTGGCATCTTAGCTGGGCTGAACCGAAATGCCCTCCATCGAGGCGGACTCTTAGTACTGCTTGTCATGTTGTACCCAGTGTCCTGTGAGAAGGATGAATTGCTGGCCATCGTCGTATAGATGGCCAATCTTATACCATCTCTCCATCATCTAGTTTTATTGTATCGAGCGTCGGGCCGCATATGCTTGTTAGCTACCGTAATAACTAACAATTGTACCGACATTTGCCGAAGTTACCTGATATTTGATATCCTAAGAGTGTCTTGACGAAAAATGTGATTACATAATAGCTCTGTCCGTTAGCCTTGCATCCAGTACTGCACCTCAAGTTGAAAGGCACTGGTTGGAGGTATTGCATAACCATTGGTGAAATCTGTAAGCCCCGGCATTGTGTTGAGTCAAATATATGGTACCTGCTTCTAAGAACTGTTAAAACGTCCCTGCATATATAGAAGCGTGGGAAAAATACGATATATCCATTGGAAAATCAGGTTCACTAATGTATTCACCGAGTACCAACCTAGCGTCAGTTGCAAGTAATTCACAATGATTGGATCAGGAAGGATAGAGTCATCTAAAGTGACACCCTCTTGAAATTCTTACAGAGATGTCCAGATGGTCATGCATCGACCACAGCATCAACTTCTCCAAAGTGCGATAGGTAGCGGTAGAAAGTGATAGGGCAGCTCTATGCTTGGTGCTTATTTCAAGCGGACATTGAAATCATCAGTGGGAAATGACCCCATGGAGGTGGAGGAGGATGAGAGGGGGGGGGACAGGTTTAAATCGACCAATGGACTTCAATTTTTACCGACTCTGTTTTCCAATGGCAATTCTTCCGTTCTGCGTCTCCAATAAGCTCACAAATTTTTCTATCAGACATTATCAGACAGTGAGGCTCAATTCTTTATCGAAGGTCTCAAATATAATCGCCTTCAGAATCTGTGCTCCGCGGACATAATCTTCAATTTCGTTGAAAATCTGCACGCTGAATCTAAACCAAAGCTTCTTGCTATGGAAGAAAAACGGAACATAAGATTTTCTTTCCATTGCAATTCTGTCGCAAGTTAATTTGACCTTTCTGAAATAAAATGCATCTTGTTGCAGCTTTTTTGAGATACATTCATATTTTTCTGGAAGAGGCAAACTCAAGTTGAACATACCAGGTGTCACAAGAGTCATACCTTCATTTTGCAGCAATTCAGAACCAGTGCCAAAAGTATCTTTGATTACTTTGATGGCTTGAATTTGTAAACTCCGTTGATAAGCATGGATTCTTTCCTCGCCTCCGCAAATCTGTTGGCGGAATTTGATGGCTTCCTTAATACAGAAATACTGAGAGTAGCTGGCGGTGCCCACGAACCAAAATTTCTTGTGCAGCAACTGCTCATTATGTTGAATCTCTTGTTCATTTTTAGGGTTTTCAATATGCTGACACGCCTCTAACGAGTAGTTCCAAGAAATAGGGCATGTTTGAATCATTCCATGATGCTTTTCGTGTACATAAAGCAGCCCGCAAGGCTTAGGTACGCTCAGCCACTTGTGTAAGTTTGTTGTCATGAAGTCTGGCTTCAATTCATTCAAGAAACTCAAATTTACGAGACCGGCTGCATGTGCACCATCCAGTAAAGACAGTGTTGCGTACTTTTGGCATAACACGATGAGTTCTTGGTATGGAAGCTTCAAACCAGGCATCGAAGATATCATGTCGAACATACACAGCCTGTATTCACCGGTTGCGAGTCTCTTATCGAATTCGGAGAGTACGTCGTTATCTTCGAGTGGATAGTTGAGTTCAATCACGTCATAGCGTAAGCCATAGTATTCCGCCATGAACTTGATGGTATTTTTACAAGCTTGGTAACAGGTAGAATGCAACAGAACCTTATCATTCGAGAAGTCCCACTTTATTGACCGGATAACTGTATTAACACCAGTGGTTGCATTCGTTACCAATGCCAAATTCTTCGCATCAACCCCAATATACCGACCCAAAGCCAAAATCTGTTCTTTGTACAAATCTTCGGCTTCGAACGTTTCGAAGTGATCGGGATACCACTCGTGGCGATGTGAGATCTCACTCTGCTTCTCGATAACACATGTTGGGGTCGTTCCGAAAGATCCATGATTCAGTGGTATTACGCTGGGATCTAACAGAGTGAAATACCGTTTTCTAAACTCGTGGCCAAACGACGTTTCGACCATTCCAACTCACTAAGCTTCAATAATTTCGTCAAGCGATAACGTGTGGTGTGTGTTGATGGCGCAACTGGTGAGATTTTTTTATATTATCAAGGAAAATTCCACTGGTGAAATAAGATCGGCCGCCTTTGAAAATTGACTTATCGATACCAATCGGACTAGAGCCTCAAAAAAATTCTAGTTTGGGAATCTGTACATTCATCATCGCTACTCTCGCTGCCGCTGTTCACTGCAGAATTCGAGTTGAGCCAGGCATGTTCACATTTGGCTTACTGCAATGTGCCCGGAACTGCGTCACACTAACTTGATCGGAGTTTACAAACATTGTGCTCTCTTTATAAACTTCCTTTGAGCAGGTTTTTGAGACAGGCTGCAACAGTAAGTCAACTTCAATGGTCCACTGGAACCAATACGTCAGCTGAAAAACGTCTGATCCATGTTCTGCCTAAGTTTAGCCCTGTAGCAATGAACAGAAGCGATTAGTTAGCGTCGCCGGAAGTCTCGATAGGCATAAATCAACGTCCTTTATTTTATCTTCCTTTGGCAGCGGAAAACGTTCCAGCACCTGGTTGCATTCCTCCCGATGCTGAAATATGGGCGGGTGGCGCGGAAACATGCCACTGCACCATGACATTTAGAGCGCGTTATTCCTTTGATAAGGCATCATCGTGTGAAAAATGGCTGCGAGGTGGAAGAGAGAGCACTCTTTGCACGCTGATCGACAACGCCACTCTTATGAGGCGTTCATCTGAACATTCGAACGTTTACAATTGCGTCATATTATGCCAATATATTATCGAAAAACCAACAATCTCTACTTACTGGTGTCAAATTACTTCGTAAACAATTTACGAGCCAAAATTGCACAAATGTGCTTCTTGTATGTTGAACTGAACGCTGGGACCGGTGTTGTGTTATCAAGGTGCCCGTTAGTTGATTATAGATTCGCCTTCCGTGTATATAACCACTGACACCTTTATGAAGTACAAAAGGTTAACAATATTATGTCCATGACGCATTTCTATTTAATCATTATTCTGATCATATAATCAAACGATCCCATTCGGACCGTGTTCTTTGTATTTATAATGGCTCGTTATTTCTTAAGTTCGCCGTCAATACAAGAAATTAGTGCCGATGAACAATGGCTAAGTCTGCTTGAGAAATTGACGGTAACCTATTCTTGCTTCTTTAAGCCTGAAAATCGAGCATAAATCCAGTCGGTGATGGGGTCGTCATTACCTTTAACGTACTCACCTTTTTCCAAGATTTGCCCATGGTCATCAGTCAAACAAGGATCTCTCAGGAAGAAAGTAAGAATAAACATAGGTGCTACAAATACCAGTCCCACTAGCACTTCATATTTTTGCACATAGCGGTAAGCCTCAACCGTTGCGCTTCTGACTGAAGAGCCCCATTCGTAGTCGAGGATGAAGCTCAAAGGTGAGTCGTACGCTGCTTCTGCCAACGTGGGATCTCCTAATGTCTTCAGCAATTGAGGATATAGAGTTTGGGTCCAAATAGCACCTGAAACGGCAGAGCCCACTGCACCTCCAATTCTAAAGATTGTCAAGTTCAATGCGGTCACTGTTGCCATATGTTCGTGCGAGGTCACTGTCTGCATAGCAATCATTATTGGATAGTCATAAAGACAACTAGCCAGACCCCACACAACCATAGCACCGATAACTCCTCTACCAGCATCTTCACCACTTCTGAAGTGATAGAAGAGTCCCATTGTGACAAAGTAC
The DNA here is from genome assembly GCA_900074725.1 of Lachancea dasiensis. Classification (NCBI taxonomy): domain Eukaryota; kingdom Fungi; phylum Ascomycota; class Saccharomycetes; order Saccharomycetales; family Saccharomycetaceae; genus Lachancea; species Lachancea dasiensis. The sequence continues at coordinate 1,546,357 of LT598457.1, forward strand.
AATGCACATCCCACAAGAGTAAATGGCTTCAATCTAGAAGACCTCGCAACAACCACCCCTAGGATTGGGGAGAAAATAGCAGCCACGAAGCTGTATAAGCTTGTTATTCTGGTAGTCGACAAGTCGCTTTCATTCGCAGCAACAATCAGCACCGTGTAGAGATAGCCAGCCGCCATTGAATAAATGAAACAAATTAGAAACATGATCCAAAGTGGGGCCCAAATTCCACGGTCCTTCAACATCTTGAAAGGTGCCAAAGGAGCTGAAGCCACCTGACTTTCCCAGTAGACAAAAATGGGGAATAAGACGAAACCAAGAATAAAAGGAGCAATTACCTTGGCGCTTCTCCATTGTGTAGTCACACCACCTGCAATTGTTAACGGCACTAGTATGCATCCGACGGAAACGGTTAGCAGCAGCACTCCAGCAACGTCAAGCTTCCAGAAAATCTGTACCAAGGCACGCACTACTCCATGAGTCTGAATAAAAGACTTCTCACTTTTTAAAAGCTCCCACTCCGGTTCGTTTCTTGCTTTCCATTTCATGTGGAGCATACAAGCTATCATGGGAAGACAACTTGCAGGGAAGATAAATGCCCACATGGCAATCCCCCACGACCAATCTTCCAACGGATTGGCAACATGAATGACATTCCCCGAGATCCATACGGTAATGAGGGCCGGCCATGCAGGAACAAAATTGTAGAATAGCCTCCACTTCAAGCTAGAACAATCTGATAATATTATCCCGACTTGAAACATAGCTCCGACTAGCCCAACGTTGTAAAAGATCGAGCCAGCTGCATATCTTTGAACGTCATAAGCTTGCGATTGAATAACAGTACCAACAACGTAAAAAATAATCGAAACGATGAACATCGAAAGTCTGCCAAATATGTCAGAAAGGCCAGCGAAAAAAATTTGTCCTATAGCGGCAATCATAAGACTGATGACGTCCACTGTGGACGACAAAGAGTGTGTTTGATAATCATTCATCGCGTAAGTCATATAGATACTCCGGATGATGCTATCAAGCCCATATGCAAGTGAGCATATGAATGCAGTGAACAAAAACAGTGTTTTCAGAAACCAAGTATTATATTGCTTTGCCATGATCTCTGCCTTGCGGATAACGATTGACCTGGAATCTTCTAGTTCATCGAAATTCCTTGAGTGTTCGCTATGTAATTCGGCACTGATTTGCTTTTCCATCACAACATTCTTGCTTTCGCCGAAAACCATGGCTAACTTAGAGGAGTTGTTTCCATTACCGAGGTCAGTCATCGTAGACTCAAACTATCGATTTTCTGTTGTCGTTAACCAGACGGAACTTAGAGGGTTATGGAAAGTGAATTATGACTTGCTTTTATGGCCTTCCTTTCACCTTCACTTCCCTCCTCAAAGTGTATGCTGCAATAAGATGTGCAAAATTTAAGAGGGTGTGCATGAATGTATATCATTGTTCTTTTGCCGTGCTTTCGTTGCGACTTCGTCCAATGTAAAGCCTGAGATTTTGGCATTAGAGATTTCGTGAGTGTCATAACAAGGTATACATCGGAAGGGTCTGCGGTACTCAGACTTAAGCGAAACACGCTCACCTCTTTCCCCATGTGCACCCTGATCTTAGTTGACCCCCCCTCGGTGGCAGGGTCTCACTGCAGGTATACATCGGAAGGGTTTGCGATACTTAGACTTTAGCGGAACACGCTTACCTCTTTCCCCATGTGCACCCTGATCTTAGCTGACCCCCACTCGGTGGCAGGGTCTCATTGCACCCCATTTCATTGTCAGAGAGGATAGAGCTTATATCACGACGGTTTTAGTCTTAATCATCATGTGAAAAAAAATGTGAATTAAATTGGCCTTGGGAGAGGGCACATCCACAGGAGATAAAAGCTACAATAGTGGTATGCACATTCTGTACATTTAAATACTCGACCATTCGAGATGGAATTGTGGGAAGTATCCAAAAAGCGCGCTCAGGTACTAAAATTGTTGGGAATAATGTGAGGAAACTGATGGTGATGTTCGCCTAGTCGCATAATCAGCGTCAGGAAATATGTGACACAGTGGTACAGAATGATAAAACATAGCCGAGGCCATAAAATCGACTTACCACCTAAGGCAAGCTGAAGACAACAACTGTTGTCCAATGGGATTGGTGACTGATATTTTATCGGCATCGTACAGTATTGAAGCCGTAATTCACGGGCAATAGAATGATCTAGAACGGGTGATTAAGAATTTTGTTGACCAGAGTCATCGAGTGAGAATTGCATAAGTACCAGGCTTTTGTTCAGGTAACTGAACCAATTCTAATGCCTAAAATAATCACAGAGAGATAAATAGAATTCCCTAGACCCAAGTTACTCATCTTACAATGACTATGTCCGACTTACAAGGCAAATTTGGCAAGCTTTCTACTAAGGAATCAGATTCGCCTCAGTAAAAAAATAAGCCAAGTGCAAGTTTTCTAGCAGAGCTTGATATATAGTCTATCGCGTGTGAAAGTGTTCTCCGATAATCTCTATTATGACCCTTCCTGTACGATCATTCTATCCCTCAGTTGACATGCGGATTATGCTATATATTCAGCACCTATTCCATAATTAAATTATCACTTTGTACAGAAATGTCACTTTCGGTAATGTAATTTAACGCCAAAAGATGTCATGGAACGTATAGCGCTAGGCCGCTCTGACATATTAATTGAATACTATCCTGGCCTTGATTTCATACCAGGGCATCTTTTAGCGTTGCTGAGGGAGGCTACATCAGCGTATGTAGAAGTGTAGTTTAAGCCAGGTGGTGGGTCTGCTTTATTGAAGTGAGGGATACTTGCACTCCAGAGATAATTGAGATTCACTAAGGGCAGCACCTTTGTAAACGTAAGACATTTCTGGAGCTCAAAGTGAATATTTATTATTTCATTAAAAAGTTTCCTAAATGGGTCTCATAATTCAAGAAAGTAGCTCAATATTTGCACGCGTATTAAAAACATTAAATCAAAAGTCTCGAATTTCAAGATATCAGCTAAATATTGGGCACCAGGCCAGTCGAGGATCTTCGAGAGGCACGAGTCTATTCCAAACTTACAGTACATCATACTCTTTAACAATGAGGGCTCTATGACTTGGTCACGACGGCCTCACTGAATCTATGAGTGAGCGGCTCTCGATAATATATAGGGTAGTTTATCTACATTTCAAGTTACCGGGTACGATGCGGAGTATGTTTCACACAACATCGTGAATTGCGCTTGTCTTACGTTCCCATGAACAAGCAACGAATCTATTACAAGCTGTAAAAATCGTGAGGTTAGACCATCGTACGCCTATTAACAAAAGTATTTGATTTATGAAGCTCGAAGACCAATTTCATTTTCCTTCATCAAATACCATATTCATATAACTCACACACCGCAGGGTAGGCGCATAGGAATCTTTTATTCTGAGTACATAAGCCGGTAGAGGATCTCCAGAATATCGACACGTGAAGATGATCATGTGATATCCGGCTACTGCCCAATGCTTGGACGACAACTACTTGAATTGTAACCATTCGTTGTCCAAAATACTAACCTATTTCTACTGTTTACGCGTCTGACTTGACGAAGGACAATGTCTTTTACTAGGCCTTTGACAAACAGCAGGCCTCTATAGCTCTCCCAGCGGCAAATAGCTTTCTCAGCGGCAAAGTAACGGAAATTGGCAGATTTTTCACCAGTCTAACATATTCACCTGTAATCAAGGCCCCTAGGTTTCGTTGACGTTCAGGTCAGAATCCAAGTTGTGAGGCTTCTGACACCGGAAGTTTGTTTGTGTAATCGTTCGTATTGAGACCAAAAGTGAATTCTTTCAACACCAGTAATCGGGCTTGGCATTTCGGTGTAAGATTATCTTACACATACTCGAATTACGACTTCCTCAGGTAAATCTTCCCGCCAATGAAACAGGGCCCCTAAAACTTCCCCGAAGGTACTTTGGGATATCGATGAATACACTCGAGTTTTGGTATCGGGTAGCGGGCTTTGCAAGCTGATAAACTCATCTACCTAGCTCCCGCATTTGCAGTATCTCTTCATATACGGGGCGGCCTAATAACTGAGATTTATGTATTATTTATTGGCAGAAAAGTATGTTTTTAGCTCCCACCACCTTACTTCCTACGTGGATACTCGCCGACATTCGTATGGTTCGTTGACACCACGCCATACACCCTCAACATGTAGCGTAGCGGATTCAAGCCCCCACGTGCACTTGTCTCAGACATCTCTCTCACGTCAAAAACGCCAAATAAACGCGTGAAGCCTACTCTACAAACTATCGCTCAGTGTTAAAGGCGGACGACGGCACTCTTCACTGATCCAAAAGTTTCCTCCAAGTTTTGGCAAAACTTTGACATCCTTTTTGACATGTCATAGGCGACTTGTCACCATAGCAATAGAACAGTCGGTTGAGGTCGCCGCGAAATCGGACGACATCGATCGCACATAGCGCTTTGTTTTCCTGCACCATGGTGGGAGCCTAAAAGTCGTACCCAGAGCCCTCCCATTACTGTAGAAAGGCGGTCTCACGCCCCGAATTCCTGTCCATGTGACTGCTTCATTGTTCGAGAATCGATTGCAGATAAACTTTCATGAAAGATTTGCAAGATGCAGAGATTACGAAAGCAGAGAAATAACCGACTAACAAACATTCATAGAGCGAATTCCGGTCGAGATCGTGATGAAATTTTCATTCGTTCTGCAGATCCCCCACTGCCGCGGGCAGGTAGGGAGGCATACAAGGCATGAAATGGCGCCAACTGCGTAAGTCCGTCAAGCTTGCAAGTGTCTTCCGGCTGTAAAGGAGGACCAGAGGGAAAAAATTATCAGCCTGGGCCCTCCTTCCTGACCCTTCCAGCACAAATCGCGCACATTTCTGTGGTTGAAGTCTCTCGGGGTAGCACGTAATGCGTCAGTCGAGATGCGTGTACGTCAATGTGCTTCTCTCTTTCTAGATGCAGCTTGTGCGTATACGGAAAATACAATACCTTCTGGAGGAGATACCATCATCATAACAGAGGAAGGATGATATATAAAAATTAGCGCTGTGTGGTCTCCACAATGTTGGCCTGTCGGCCTAAAACTAACAAGCATCAGCAAGTAAAATTCTTAAGTCTACTTATAATACACTGAGATAGTGGACTTACCCTAAGGCACAAATGCTTACGCCTATAAGGGCGTTCTGCCAACTGCTGTTCGCAGTTCTCCTCGCGCAATTTGCGCAGGGTGCAACTACGGACAGTTTGGATGGTTGTAGTCCGTCAGGCACGGCTACTAGTGGATTTAGAATACAGACCGTGAGTCAGTCAGGTCTCCTTCTGTCTTCCGCTCAGGAACTGATCAGTTTCAACCCCGGGAGTTTGAATGGGGTTACTACATCTTACGCATCAAATCTTGGTCTGAGCTTATCGCTTAGTGGTGCCGTCCAGATCGAGGGCTATTTTACTCCTACAACTTCCGGTTCCTATACGTTTACTTTAGGAAACCTTGACGCTATATTTCTGATGGGAAATCCAACCGCTTTCTCGTGCTGTAATTCTCAGGTTTACAGTACCAATGTCAGCGACATTAAAATCAATGCTGTTATCTCTCTGACCAGCAATACCTATACCACGACTTTGACGGCAGGCGTTAGCTATCCCATAAGGGTCGTAGCTGCGGGCTTGACGTCCATTGTAGGGTTATTTTCTTACAAGGGCCCAGGCATGATTTTCACCAGTTCAAACTTCGGTTCTCTAGTATCCTGGTATAGTGACACAGGATCATGTCCAAAAATACAGACTACCATAACCGGTGGTGTGGCAGGGACTAAAGTTTGGTCAGGGACAAAAACATCCACTTCAACATCTACTATTCTAGCTACTGGGACGGATGGGCATGTAACCGAAACTGACGTGTATTATGTCCTAACGCCAACAACTGTAACTTTGAGAAGTTCTGTTTTGACGCCATGGGGTGGATCTCAAACATCCACTTATTCTACAAGTTTCACAACTTTGACTGGAGCAGATGGTATAAAAACAGTGGAGACCGTGTACTACGTGGAAACTCCAATAGTGAATGTTCTGAGCACGACAATCCAACCCTGGAGTGGGTCAGAGACATCGACGTATTCTACAAGCTTCACAACTTTTACAGGATCAGACGGCAAAGAAACGGTGGAAACTGTGTACTACGTGGAGACTCCAATAGTGAATGTTGTGAGCACGACGGTCCAACCATGGTCCGGATCTGAGACCTCGACATATTTGACAAGCCTGGCTACTTCTACAGGAGAGGACGGAAAAGAGACAGTGGAAACTGTGTACTACGTGGAAACTCCTATTGTCAATGTTGTGAGCACGACGGTGCAGCCATGGAGTGGGTCTGAGACCTCAACTTATTCAACATCCTCACTACTCACGACGATGGCAAGGAAACGGTGGAAACTGTATACTACGTGGAGACTCCGATCGTGAATGTTGTCAGTACGACCATGTCCCCATGGAGTGGGTCGGAAACGT
>LT598457.1:1552914-1582009 GCA_900074725.1 Lachancea dasiensis
ACTTCCACCGGAACGGATGGCAAGGAAACGGTGGAAACTGTATACTACGTGGAGACTCCGATCGTGAATGTTGTCAGTACGACCATGTCCCCATGGAGTGGGTCGGAAACGTCCACGTTCCTGACAAGTCTAGCTACTTCTACTGGAACGGACGGCAAGGAAACGGTGGAAACCGTGTATTACGTTCATATTCCGTTGAAAACTCTAGAGTCGTCTGGTAGGGCAAAGACAAGTGAGCAGTTGACTCATTCTAAAGATTCATCGGCTAGTATAGGAAGTACCCAAATTGGTAACATCACTACGCAGTCGTTCTCTTCGTTGGAAGGTTCGAAGGCGATTATATCTGATAGTGGACTTCAGATATCCAGTCAGTCTCAATCAGCTACGTTAACCGAATCGAATTCCGATAGCTTAGGACTGAACGGCACCGCCACCAGTCAAGGTGGGACTACAGTTTCTCTCGGATCCACAGTTGTGTACTCCTCTTGGACTGGCACTTTCATATCGACATACTCTACCGAGAACATGGTATTTAAAGGTTCGGATGGCAAGCTTACGGAACAAGCTGTCTACTATGTCTTGACCCCAACCCCTGCTTCTTTGCCTTCCGGTAGCAGATCGCCAAGCAGCTCACATTTCGAATCCACCGCTACCAGTCAGCTGTCGTTGGATCATTCTATACCTGGTCAAACTCAACCTGACAGTTACTCCTCAATCGTGCTGTCTTCCTCCAGGTCGACAGCAACTCCCTTGTCCTCTAAAATTTCGACTCTAAGTGAAGTACCATCTGGTGGTAATTTTACCGAGGAATCGTCGAGGAGTGTAATCTCCAGTGAGCACCTCGGTTCCTCCGAGGCTACCTCACCTATTATAATCGTGGCAAGTGCATGGACTGGCACAGTAACCACGACGTATTCAACACTAACAACTTCCACAAGGGGGGCAGATGGTAAGATTACGGAAGAAGCTATATTTTACATTTTGACTCCAATCGTACCTTCTTCGCTTTCTTTAAGCGGGTCTTTCGAAACTTCTTCGGAAAGTGATACGTTGACAGCTAGCCTCAACACACCTTCTTCTAGTCAATCCCTATCCCGAAGCATTGATTCAAGCGAACAGTTGTCAGAGGCTTCCTGTAACTCAAACTGTCTATTGTCCTCCCAAAGCCTATTATCGACAGCGACAATCGCACTTTCCGAGCCCACAGCAAGTACACAAGATTGGTATAATACAGATATATCCATGTCAACTCCGCCAAGTACCCTCTCCGTAACCAATGGCGGGTCAATCGCAGGGAATGCCACCCAAAGCGTACCTTCCGAGTCTGTTTCCTCATCATCTGAGGACACTGTACTTGCCCCTGCAATAACCGCGGGAACTCTAGGATGGACCGGCTCTGTCACAATCACATCCACCTCCTCAAGTTTGTTTACAGGATCTGATGGCAAATATACAGAGCAGAATGAATACTACATCCTTACGCCCCTTTTAGGATCTAAATCTGCTAATATACTAACTACTGGCTCTGCGTTTTCGAGTTTGAGTTTCGAGACTGACAAGAGTCTTTCCACTGCGGCATCTATCAGTAATACCCTCTCTAGTGGAAGAAATGCCCAAACGTACTCCACGTACATTTACAAGCCCAGTAGCTTGCCTTCTAGTGGCAGCTTTGTCTACTATAGCAATTCCTCATCAAGTCTCCCCATCAGTGCTACAAATTCACGGCCAGTCAGGTCGGGTGACAGCATATTCTCTTCTCAAAATTTAGCCACCGAGTCTTCTGAATCCATGTACAGTCTACCCTCAGGTTACAGTACCCTACCTGGTAGCAGCTCGTCTTCCATTTTTTTGGCAGGTATTACGAGTACTTCTAAGTCAACGGGTATGAAAAGTAATGTCCCAATTACTTCGATCTCTTCCAGCTATTATAATACAGCTGGTGGATTATCAAAGTCTGATAACAATTACAAACCAAGCTCTTCCTCAAGTAGCGGGTTTCAAAGCAGGGATACTGGTTCGATCGGAGAATATGCTTCAAGCGTGTTGCCCGTGAGCGCCAAGTATTCTTCGACGTCAGGCTTCTCATCTACAAGCATCGAAAAAAGCTTTGTGTCAGATATTACCTCTATACTAACCCAAAACAGCAAAACCGGTACCCTAGGGCCTTCAATTACATCGTTTTACTCTAGCTTTTATGGAAGTACGGCTGCTTTTCATAGTGTCAGCGACGCAGTATCCAGCGTTTATGCCAGCAGCGGAACTTTTACGACTTGGTCAAAAATCTTTTACAGTGAAGAAGCGACACCTTCTAGTGGGCCCAACGTGATGCATACAACCTCAGTCTCATATACACGATCGCCTTCTGCCAAAAACAGTGCAGATAATATCGTGACAAAATCTGACGCGAAACGTGGAACGAAAGAACGCAGCGGAACATTAACTTCCGCTCCAGTATCTACTGCTTCCTCGGTCGGCCCCAACGGTAGGACAACAGACACCGATGCCTCTCTTCTTTTGACTTCAACTAAATCCTCATCAGGTAAACCCTCATCCTATGATCACTCAACAGATGGTCAAGGGTCCAGTTTGGCCCAAGTTGACGTTAGTATTTCCAGCAAGAGTACTGTGATATCTACATTAACAGTTGCAGCAACTAAGCAAGAGAAGCCTTCAGCTTCTCGAAACGATCAACAGGGGCTCAAAAATACGGAAACGACCACTTCGGCCGGCATGCCCATGCAGCGGACGGAAGATAGTGCGCATACTGCGCAAATTTCGTCTTCAATTTCCAATACAGAAAATGCTCAAGACTCTGCAACTTTCAAAACCTCCAGTGTTTCAAGACAAAGTTCAGGAATTAGTACTGCGTCTGCTACAACGATCCTCGGGCCAACTGACACTCGAATCCACAATGAAGTCACTGGTTTAAGTAACTCCCCTGTGTCTAGCACAGGTCTTGTCAATGAAGTTGATTCAAATGCTTCACCTAACAAGAATGACGCCGGTGCCCAATCCAGCATATTCACACCAAACAATGTCAGTGGCCCACAAGCCACCGATTCACTGGAATCATCAGGCAAATTTACAGGTAGCTTGGTTAGCTATTTCTCCCAAGCTGCTGAACCCTCAATTTTAACTTATGAAGGTCGCGCTAATAAATTAAACTTTGGTTTGATTTTCGCTCTTCCATGGGCTCTTCTGTAAATGATAAAAAGTATGGTCTTTTTGTATATTAGAATTAAGTGTATTATTATTACTTTGTTACCAAGTTTTAAATGACTTTTGGGTCCAGCCTTTTAATGAATTATCAGCTTTTTTGACTTTTGATAACAAAACTTCACATTCTTTGTTTATTTGCTGGCAGCTCATTGTAAAAACATGAATTATGTCCATCCGCTGGATCCCATTTTAAGCCTTTGAGATTGAATAATATATGTTGAAATGACTAATTTGGTTTTTGACTATGTTTTAGTAAATCAATTGGTTAATGAGAGCCATGTCATTTCACTTGCCGTTCTCGCCTCTAGAATTAAGTCAAGGAGACTCCTTGGAAAACAGCAGCAAGTAACTTTTTAAGTGATATCAAGTGCCAGGTTCGTCACACCCAGTGAGGGCAATCAGGCTCATCCAGTGATGCAATCGGCCGACCCTCTGCCGCCTGCTGGCGACTTTATATCGAGTATATTAAGTGTTGTTGATATACGAGATCAGAAAATTACAACTGAAGAGGGCGACCGTAATAATCGTCCGTACGGTCTCAGGGTGTACATCCTATTTTTTTAAGTGAGAATTACCGACGGTGGTAATCCAGGACTGTTTTTAGGGCTTCAGGTTGCATAATAATGAACATCAAGATAATGTCAGAATAGTGAGAAGTGATACGGAGTACATCCGTAGTTGCGAAATGTACAAGATGTATAGTCAATCAATGCGAACCGAAGGAGCACCGTTTGCATATAACTGTACTGGACAGACGACTAAGTCAATTCAAAGCCCAAAGGTCTATTTTTTTTGGGTGGAATCGTTGGACTTTCTTCTTCTAAGTACCCCAGATTACTTTAGCTGGGATTTATAAAAATACCGACTCTATGTCCCAATTACGAGCTAAAATTGTGGTCCATATAGGTACAGAGACAAGTCGAGATCGCTTTATAGCTTGAAGATCTACTCTAATGCTCAGAGTAAAGACCACAATGTCCATGAAATTATCGAACCAACGGTTTGACAAGTAGAGTACTACTGACACCAGTCCGCTCCAGCATCATGAACAAAAAAGAAACTCCACTTGGTATCGCTTGATTATATAATTTCCTTAAGCTGTTTTGCCAACAGAATAGATTCAGCCGAAAAGCTGTCTCTTCTCACCATATTTGATAGGATCATAGTATGAGGAGTGGTATCTGCGATGTAAACATCAGGTCAAGGTTGAATATTTTCATGACTTGCCACTACTTCTGAAAATTGGGGGAGTTTTCTCCAGTTTTATTTTCTGACCATTTCTCCTCTTTGCACATCGCGCGCCAAGACATTACCAGAAAAAAATGAAAGTGCTGCACCGAATTTTGGGTTTAAACCAGGTTGAGCGTCAGACAACGCTGTCGTGAAAGCGGCCAAAGTGAGATCCAATTTTTCTTCAGTTTAGCTTTGAAGTTTTAGGAAGTCTTTGAAGCATCCAGTGGGGTTCCTTCATTTTGACTGGTCCGAGGGTTTGTTTACAGCTGGATGCTAAATAAGCCATGAGCCTATTGAACCACTGTAGGATTCCTGCGTCGGAGGTAAGGGACATATAAACTCCGGTGCAGCAAAAGAAGTTGTCTATTACCAATTTCTAATTGAGCAAATGTATTATAATAGATGATTGAGTGTTTCTATGATTTTTCTAGAGTATCGAAAGACAGCTGAAGACACGTTCTGGACACTTTCATGACATGTCACATAAAAACGAATCAGTGTAACCACTCTCTACGTTTATAAATAAAGAAATGTGAAGAAAACGAAAGTAAGAGAGGATCATTTCATAGGCTCACACTTAAATTCATTTCAAAAAGGGATGTTAACTGGTAATTAACAAGGCAGCAGAAACTTTAACAGACCACTATTGTCCCGAGTGAACTCTAAGCCTAAGCCTTCTTAGATAAAACAAAAGAGTTACAAAGACACTCCTGTCGTGACCTTTCAGAACTTACACGATTTTGAATTGCAATGTGGACGATGTCACTTCAAGTCTAGTGTCTGACGCGGCCATCACGAGCAACATTCTCTCGTGATAATCTGCTTCTTTAGCTCTTCGAGCTGTTCCTGCAAGCTGCGAAACAGCACAATCATCATCGTTGAGGCTGTACGAGCCAGGGTCGGGCTCAAAGTGCCCAGTTCAAAGTCGCGTCTTCCCACTTCACTCTCACTCGCGGTTGTGAAGACCAGCCCAGCATTTTTAATTTCCTCTTCAAGTACATTGTCAAGCAAAATTGGTTGCTTACCAGTAACGGCAACTTTTAGAAACTTCCTTATGCTTTATGACCGTAAAATGCTTTCAATCGTAGCATTTGATGGTTCACCATATCGAGTTCTTTCGTCTAATCAAGGCCAAAAGCGCTAACGTTGTTGGAAGTAGATAATTTGTCAAGCTCCGACAACAATTACGGAACAACGATAACATTGAAGTCCAGAAGATCAGTAGATACGTCAGATTATGTGGAATTTGAGTCACTTCACCCCAATGCTAAACTCCTGGTGGCTACGAATGTCGGATTGACAGTCCTTGAATGACGTCTTTTTAGGTGTAGTGTAAGAATGTAACCTAACAGCCGAATTGTGGGCTGCCACTAGACATGAATAAAAGAATTTCTCAAGCATTTAGTTGTACTAAGCAGAAAGTTATACTATGGACAAGCCAAGCTCTCGAAGCTTGTCATAGCGTGATGCATTTTCCGAAGACACAGGGAACAAATTATATGCACAGACACGAGCCAAGCAAACGAAAAAAAATACCTTTATTAATTGCGGGGGGAAACAATTAGGGCGTGCAGGAAGAAGCTCGAGGTATAAGCGAACAGTTGTTGGTTCCCTTGTTCATATCATTGGCGTGATAAGTGCGAGATCACTACAATGGTTCAGCGGAACAAACCGGATTGGAACCGTTCCGACCATAACTGTCAAGTGTTGAATATATGTCTGAATATTGACTATAAAATGTGAGTGAATGGTTCCTCATTCCCATCATTGCAATCAAAAGTTTTCATTCCACGCTCAATATATTGAATCAATCGAACGGTATGACTTTAATCGAGCATCCAGAAACACAGCCTAAGTGGTGGAAAGAAGCGACCATTTATCAAATCTACCCAGCAAGCTTTAAAGACACCAACGATGACGGGTGGGGAGACTTGAAGGGTATTACTTCTAAGTTGAAGTACTTGAAGAGTATCGGTGTTGACGCTATCTGGGTATGTCCATTCTACGACTCTCCTCAACAAGATATGGGATATGACATTTCAGATTACGAAAAAGTGTGGCCCACGTATGGTACCAATGAGGACTGCTTTGAATTGATAGAGAAAGCACACGAGCTTGGAATGAAGTTCATTACCGATCTCGTCATAAACCACTGTTCTACTGAACATGAATGGTTCAAGGAAAGTAGATCCTCGAAGACTAGTCCAAAGCGCGATTGGTTCTTCTGGCGTCCGCCAAAAGGATATGACAGCGAAGGCCGCCCCATTCCACCTAACAATTGGAGATCATTTTTTGGTGGCTCTGCCTGGACCTTTGACGAGGAGAACGGTGAATTTTTCTTGCGTTTGTTCGCCTCCCGTCAACCAGATCTAAACTGGGACAATGACGAGTGCAGAATGGCTATCTATGAAAGCGCAGTTGGTTTCTGGCTAGATCACGGAGTTGACGGGTTTCGGATCGACACCGCCGGCCTGTATTCAAAGCGGCCGGGCCTACCAGACTCTCCAATTTTCAACAGTAAGGAAGAATTCCAGCACGCTAACTGGGGTTCACACAACGGTGCTAGGATCCATGAATTTCACCAAGAGCTACGCAAGTTTATCGACAATAGGGTGAAAGACGGCAGAGAGATTATGACGGTAGGCGAGGTGGCTCATGGGAACGACAATGCCCTGTATACGAGCGCGGCCAGGGGCGAAATGAGCGAGGTTTTTGCCTTTAACCATGTCGACATTGGATCTAGCCCTCACTTCCGCTATGATGCAGTGCCCTTCACTTTGAAAGAATTTAAGGAGGCAATTGCGGCTAGCTTTTTGTTTGTCAATGGTACCGACACTTGGTCCACCATTTACCTTGAAAATCATGATCAACCCCGCTCTATCACGAGATTTGGTAGCGACTCTCCCAAGTATCGGAACTTGTCAGGCAAACTCTTGGCATTGTTGGAGACTTCGCTTACAGGAACTTTGTATGTTTATCAAGGTCAAGAATTGGGCCAGATTAATGTGAAGGACTGGCCTATTGAGAAGTTTGAGGACATCGATGTCAGGAATAACTACGAGATAATCAAGGCAAGATATGGCGAATCGTCAACAGAACTACAATCATTTTTGAACGGAATTGCTATGTTGTCACGGGATCACTCTCGGAACCCCATGCCTTGGTCATCGGAAGGGCCCAACGCTGATTTCTGTTCGTCAAAGGCTAATCCATGGTTTTCCCTGAATGAATCGTTTGAACAAGGCATCAATGTTGCATCTGAGGAAAGTGATCCTGATTCTGTTTTGAACTTTTGGAGAAAGGCTTTGGCAACGAGGAAACAACACAAAAATGTCATGGTTTATGGATACGACTTTGAGTTCATTAAATTGGAAGACGAGAAGCTCTTTAGCTTTACAAAGCGATTCGAGGATAAAAGGTTATTTGCTGCTTTGAACTTTAGTGATGATGAGATCGAGTTTAGCAGTCCACAGAATAGCTCTTCTCTAACGCTTCTCTTAGGAAACTATGGTAACATCGAGCAAGCCTCAAATACCTTGAGACCATGGGAAGGAAGACTGTACTACATAGACTAACTAACTAAGTTATACAGCAAATATTTGAAACGGTCCAGATAAGCGTGCAGCTAGCTGGCTAGAAGTGAGTTCGCAAAGTAATTTTGACTGCTCACATGCCGTGGCAAGAAGTGCACTGGAATCCAAAGAGTTGCATGTCTATCGGAGCAGGTGAGGGCTATTTTAGAGGTTTTTCCCTGCGTTTCGAAGTCCTACGATTCCAAGAGCAACCCAGGATTTAACTTGCTTTTCATGCTAGCTAGTAACTAAAACACATGGTAACAATAATAGAGGAGTTTCACAATAAAAGTAGACATACAATTGGTAGAGCTATAAAATGTACGTCACTAAGCCAACTGACATTACTTTCTCATCTTTGGGCCTAGCTGTCGGAAACGTCAATGATTCACAGCACTAGTGTTCATGCTTGAAATTTATTTAAGCTCTTACGATGATGTTGAGAGACAAATGAGCTAAACTTAGTTGCCACCTATAATGTGTAGAGATCCCAGTTTTACATCCCACTTGTTCCGGCATACAGGAATTAATATTTGTTTTACAAACTGTAACTTTGACTGACCTGATCACATTAATTTCTTACTCAATACTAAAAGCAAACTGGGAAACTTCACCAAATGAGTTTTTTGGAGTTTGATTTGACGCCTACATCCTTTTCATTTGAACGAAGTCTCGATAAAAATGAGCTTCATTAAGAAGTGCCCATTTGCACTATCCCGAGGAACCTCCTATGATGATTGCTAGTTTTTCAGAGTGCGGATAGATTAAAATATAACGGGTTTATGATATGTATATTATTTAAAATAATTATGGCGTCCCGTATTGACAATTTTTTGGTTCCTTGTGTTGTTTAAAACACTACGTGAACCTTTAGCATGCATTCAAGCAGTAAGAGTGTGTTAAATCATTTCGCTTACCGCATTCACAATAAACAGCATAATTCAAGCCATGGTATCAGTAATATTGGAACTTGGAGCGTGAGAGATAGCTCTGACGAATTACCAAATATCAAGTAAAAGTTTGCCGATCTTTCGAACCGAGATTTTTCCGGCCCCACTTTTCATATTCTTCCGAGTTCGATGATTGTCTGTCATAATATATTTGGAGGAACGATTTCGCATACTTAAGAGTTCCTTAGAGGTCAG
The DNA here is from genome assembly GCA_900074725.1 of Lachancea dasiensis. Classification (NCBI taxonomy): domain Eukaryota; kingdom Fungi; phylum Ascomycota; class Saccharomycetes; order Saccharomycetales; family Saccharomycetaceae; genus Lachancea; species Lachancea dasiensis. The sequence continues at coordinate 1,562,084 of LT598457.1, forward strand.
GGAGTAGCCTAAAATTGACTTGTACTATTAGAGTGCTTTATTTTGAACGTTTTTAAACTGTGCGTCACCTCATAGCAAATTTAACATACTCTCTATGTGTATGTGGTATAACGAAAGAGCACCCAAATGCTCAACAATTATCCTATATAGGCTCAGTTGAAATGAAAATAGCTTCTTTTTACTGCCAGATTTTAAAAGACAGATATTTTGCGAAAGTGATCGAATGCTTACAGACAGTCGATCAGCATGCCATGATCCCGATTTTCATAGTTTCAGTTGTATACTGTAGTAAACGAAGAAGGAATTAAAAATGCATGGCACTCTTTAGGACATACTTCCACTATGCTTTGGGATGTCCCTTTTCGTCAAATTGAGTGTATCGAGTTCGGATGATGAGTCTATTACTTTTTTCAGGAGATTTTTTTCAAGAGGAAACTGTAAACTGGGCGGCAACCGATAGAACTTGAATGTATCAAGTCCACATTGTGCACAAACAAACAGACAAGAAAATTTTGTTTGTCTTTAGTAGTCAAATAGGTAGCTGACGGTGTTCACCAGCTTATATAAGGAGTACAAGAAAAATGTAAGATAGTCCGGCTGTTAATTCGTTTTAGAGAGGGCACCAATGTTGCTCGATAGATCTGTCTTATTAACGTTGGGTGGGCTCTGTTCAACCCACGCCTTTGCTATTCCGCCAAGAAAGGGAACCGCCTTGTCTAAAATTGGAACACAAGAACATCTGTTTCCATTTCTAGGGGGTGCCGCTCCATATTTTTCATACCCTGGCAGCTATGGAATTCCAATAGGGCCACCAAGCCATTGTGAACTTCAACAAATTCAATTGCTTGCCAGGCATGGCGAGAGATATCCTACTAAAAGCAGTGGCAAGAAATTGATGAAAACATGGAACAAATTGAAAGAATACCCCCATAGTTTCAACGGATCATTATCTTTCATCAACGATGATTACGAGTTCTTCGTTCGTGAAAATGAAAACCTGGAGATGGAAACCTCTCTCAAAAATTCGGTCAATGCTCTTAATCCTTATTCAGGGGAAATGGATGCAAAGAGACATGCACAACAATTTTTGGCTCTATACGAAGGCTTTCTAGAGGGCAACCGGGAGTTTGCTGTGTTTGCATCCAGTTCCGAAAGAGTTCACGACACGGCTGAGTTTTTCATCGAAAGCCTCGGAGACAAATTCCAGGTATCGTTGCAAGTGGTCAGTGAAGACCCCAGCGCTGGTGCAAATACTCTTTCAGCCGGTTATGCTTGTCCTGCGTGGGACCCTGATGCATATACTGAAATAATCGGCAATTACTCAACCAAGTATTTGACAGACATCGCCGAACGACTGAATAATGAGAACCGTGGGTTAAATCTAACTGAATCTGACGCCAACAATCTGTTTTCATGGTGCGCTTACGAACTCAACGCTCAGGGATACAGTGACATGTGTGACGTTTTTACTATGGAAGAATTAATTCATTATTCATATAATGATGATCTGTCATCCTATTACCAAGATGGTCCTGGTTATTCCATGATTCAGGCTGTAGGGGCAAATTACTTCAACGCTTCTCTCAAACTACTCAAAGAAAGCGATAGACTAGACCAGAAGGTATGGTTGAGTTTCACACATGACACTGACATTTTAAATTACTTGACTACGGTAGGCCTTTTTGATGATGGTCACAAATTAAACGCTACCTATGTTCCTTTCAGGAACCATGTTTTTCACAAATCCTGGATAATACCTCAAGGTGCGAGAGTTTATACTCAAAAGTTTCAATGCGACAATGAATCCTACGTCAGGTACGTTGTAAACGATGCAGTGATTCCATTAGAATCATGTTCTGAGGGGCCTGGTTTCTCCTGCAAAGCAGAGAACTTCTATAAGTATGCTGGCGAACGGTTAGCCGGCCAAAATTTCTTGGAGGCATGCAATACATCCAGCGTTAGCAACAACACCGAACTTACTTTCTTCTGGGACTGGAAATCCGCTCACTACAACGCCAGTTTGCTTAATGAATAGAGATGGCACAGGCACAAAAAATGTCAAAATTATTATTTCATTGTGTCATACCTCAGATCAGGGGATAGAATCTAGTCTTCTTCAAGAGCTGCTTCCCAAATACCCCTCCATACATATCACGTCAATGACACAACTCGCTTTTATTCAACAAGGCGATAATTTGCGAAGATAGTTCAAATTAGCTGTGTACGATGGCTTTCAATCATGGTTAATATGGGATTGCATGACCATTCGGCCAAACTTCTCTTGTCAGTGAACCTCATTTAAGTTGAAGACGCTGAACTTGCGAAATGTTAGTGCCTATGGCTACCTCGTCCAATTTAATCGCAAGTGAATACATAAACCATTAGCTGAACGTGTCCTTTTTTTTTGACCATCAAAAGTATCCACTTGACCGGTTAAAGGGGACACGTAGGCAGTCTTCACGAGGTGCCAGACAGTGAACACTGCCACCCAAGGTTTCACAGCTTTTTAACTCGATTAGCTGATTATTCGCGAAAGCCTTGTTTGGTAGATATCCAACTTCATGAGAATAATCAAATCTATTCAATAGTAAAATGCGGCCTACACCCTTATTAAGAACAATTCATAGGGCAATTGGATAAAATGCAAGTCACCCACGTATTTGTGTCGTGTATTCCAGTGATGACAGAATTATAAACCAGCGGATAATTCACTTCGGTCATGCACTCAGCAATTCCATATGCTGATCAATCAAATTCTCTTCGTTGCGCACACTTTTAACACCTGTGTTATTTTTTGTCATGGACGCAGCGAACAGTTCAGCTGCATCTACCATTTGATGAAAAAATTATTGAAGCATCCGGCGCTGCTTCCGCGGAATCACTACGAACAGAAAGTTCCTCACACCTCATTTTTTTGTTCCGCGGTACGGGGGGCCACACCGCGGACCTAGACGATGGGTGACGCTTATAGATGTAGATAATGATTCGATGAACATCTAGTCCAAGAGAGAGGTATCGACAAAGCTTCCTGCAGGATAGAACAGCGCTCGTATATATTCAACGACTTTTCACGGGTCTGCTCTAAAAAACAAGTTGTTAGCACATAGCTGGCTGTTAAAGTTTGGAGCGGGTTCTCATTTCTAGTCTCAGGGGAGCCATTGGCTGAGTGAAAAGCACTGCGAGATAGGACTGCGAGATAGCTTACCTAACTACGGGCGCGATGAGCGGTATTGAAACAGTTTTAGTGACGGGAGGGTCCGGCTTTGTGGGCGGCCATTGTATTGTTAAACTACTAGAGAAAGGGTACAGTGTGAGAACAACTATTCGCTCTTTATCCAAAAAAGAAAAGGTTCTTGATATGTTGAAAAATGGCGGAATCACCTCATTTGATAGAATTAGTTTTTGCGAAGCAGACTTGACCGAAGATGCCAACTGGCACGACGCGGTAAAAGATTGCGAGTATGTCTTACATGTTGCCTCTCCCATCTTATTCACCATCCCTAAGGACGAAAATGAAATGATTCGACCAGCCGTCGATGGTACTTTGAGAGTACTTAAAGCTGCGCGAGATGGTGGGGTAAGACGCGTGGTAATGACATCCAATTTCGGTGCAGTTGGTTACAGCCACAAAGATCCCCATACACCAATAACTGAAAAAGAGTGGACAGATCCAAATGAGAAACACTTAACAGCCTACAACAAATCAAAAGTTTTGGCAGAAAGGGCAGCTTGGGATTTTGTCAATTCTCATGGTAAAGGTCTTGAATTGGTAACAATCAACCCAACAGCAATTTATGGGCCAGCACTATGTAAAGACATGTCAGTTGGTTTTGAGCTATTGAAGAAGATCTTAGATGGGTCAATGAGAGCAATTCCTCAGCTGAGTATGAACGTCATTGACGTTCGGGATGTTGCAGACTTGCACATTCGCGCTATGACAAGCCCTAAAGCCAAAGGCCAGCGGTTCCTAGCACTGGCAGGTGGTGAAATATCTTTACCGGAAATCGCCAACTTTCTTAGAGCCAGACCAGAGGCTGAGAGATACAACATCTCAAACATGATATTGCCAAATTGGGTTGCTTATTTTGGAGGCCTATTCAACCAACAATTAAAGACTTTGGCGTCGATGCTCAAGACCAGCCGTAATGCTAGCAATGAAAAGGCGAAAACGATTTTAGATTGGGAGCCAATTGCAACTAACGAAGAGGCTATCATTGCATCAGTAGAAAGTATGCTCAACTTCGAGATCCTATGAGTGGTCTTTTTGGTGACTTATTTACCTTTTTCACCCCTATGTCCTATAGGCTTTGAGATTTACGAATTTTAGGGGGCGTTGATGTAAACTAGCCACCCAGCCACCAACTGTGCGTTCAAGTTATTGTTCGGCATTTTGGGTGAATTGCATCGAGCGGGCCTCGGCAGTAGATAACTTGCTGAATTGTTCGTTCAACCTGTTAAGAGACATCGGGCATTTTATTCTGAGTACTTGATCTAAATCTGAAGCTTGTAAAGCGACTTCTGGTTACTCTCCGTAATTATTTCGGCTATAAATCTGGTTCATATTGGGGACGTATAGCCGATATTTATACATAATTCTGACGGGAAAAGTCTGGGTGCAATTAAGACTTGATAATCCAACCACTGCACCCAGCATATGTATCGCTGTGCTGCTGAATAATCAAATTCACTGAACAGAACATTTTGTCGGGTCGCTGCTCCTCTGAATCCCAATGGTTGATTATGCGCTTCGTACATTCTTTTGTTACTTACGTCCCAATTATCACGTCGTACCATACTAGTGCTGAAATAGTGATTACCATTGTGCAATTCGAGACCCTTCAAACAGTACTAGATTACTACCACTCGGTGGTTATAACATGCTTTCATAGTTTCAGTCGCAGATGTTGAGTTAGGGACAAGAAATGCAGCTTTGCCTCGCCACCACCTGTGAAATGTTTAATTAATCATTGCTAACCTATGTCATAGTAGTCACAGACAGATTGTTACCGAGCCTTTTTTCTTTTCTACTTACGGCCTTTGAATTCTATCACTTTAGATCGTCTAAGCCGCTAGATGGACAAAGCTGTGCTAGGATACACATGTATAGTGTGAAAGTACAATGAGGATATATTATTAGACCGACTAAAAATCAAGTCACAATATTTACCACAAGCAGCTGGTGTCGATATCGATGTCTGCACGACTAATAGTCTGCCTTAAGGCAAGCGATTTTAGTTTATCCCATATTCGACTTCAGTGCACTTTCGTCACAGCACGATTGTGAATACTGGCTGCCATTTAAATGGTGTCATTAAAGGGTTTTTCAAATTTAAGTAAGGTAGGGAAAGTGCCCATGACTTTTGGCTACCCTCGTTCAGTACTAAACTGGGGGTGAGTTGAGGAAACGCAAGAGCATGGCACCCTGGCCGCCTTCTTCGTCCACAAACGTGCTTTTAAAATCATCAGGTATAATAGAGGACCGCTCTTGTACCTTGAACACCCCGGTTGTTTTGCGTCAAAAACTTACCTCTCCGTTCTCTCACTACCGATGGTCATCAGCTCCTCAAATATTCGAATGGAAGGCTATCAATGCAGAAAAGTAGTGGCACTTGAGCACCCAACTTGGTTCAGATCCTTAGTGCTGCAACAGCCACTCGATTGACTGGACACCGCGGAGTAGTTGAAACTAGTTAAGAACATGCTTCCGATACTTCGAAATATAAACAGGGTGCATGACTTGGTCTTGATTTTATCCCGGAATCATAGCTGTGAGCATGAAATATCCTCTTGACGTAAAACAAAGCAATCATGCAGTGTCGGGTAGTAGAAGTGCTGTCTTGGTGCAGCATTTAAGCCTTATGAAAACAGTGGGCAAATAATGTATTCGGTAGTGTTCATCAGTCATAGGGCTACAGAGACCTTCCACAGGTTTTACTTATCCTGGGTACATGATTATTATCACGACTCATCTTGCAACATCTTATACAGATGCACACTTCGTTTAAAAGCTGCCGTGGATCTGGTGATAAAATCTATAATACTATGGCACTTCTCCGGTCATTTATCTATTGTAGCATTAGGGTTTTGAAGTCAATCCATTGGATCAATGGTTTTCCAAGAACGACTTTAGGCGATTCTGTTCGTGTAAAGCACCAAAGCTCTTCCCGATCCACTTCATAAGGACTCTACAGTTCTCAAGAAGAGACGTCGACTTCCCTTATACAGCCGTACTCAATTGACCATCGTCGTTTCTGGTCATGCGCCTAGCTTCTTCGCCCATGGCCCTCACTCACACTTGTATTTCGGAAGTCAATACCCGGCACCTGCCCCCCTCCGCATTGACACGAAAGTATCTTACTAAATAGAAAAATGTTATCGAACACAAGAGGCTTGTTGCCGGAAGAAATGAAAAATAATTATTAATATAATGACTTCGACAAAAATTATCGCGGGGAACAAGGGCAGGTGTCCGAATGCACATCGAGTTCACACGGACTTAGGACGAACGGAAAGTAGTGAGGAAGCTGGTGTCAAAAGTAAAGAAAGTGTGGGGCCACACCTCCTTTAAAACTTCCGCACGCAGTTTTCAATATGTGGAAAGGTGCACAAAGTTTTAAATAGTTCATGCAGGCTCCGAAACCAGTGCACCTTGGAAGCCCATGTACCTTTTACGAAGCCTTAAAAGCTCGAGGTTTTTGGTACTCATGTATTTCCCTTGTTTTCATCACCACTTGACGGATATTACCAAGATGGGAATATCTTAGGATGGGAAGAGTATATAAATGTGTGGTCGATGAACTTGTGAGAGGACCTTGTAACTAAAACAGGAGTTGTTCCACAAATTTTAACGAGATTACGAAGGTATCAGTACACTCAACATGACGATCCATACTTCTCACCCTGAATCCGACCCCAAATGGTGGAAGGAGGCTACGATCTACCAAATTTACCCTGCAAGTTTTAAAGACTCAGACAATGATGGATGGGGAGACATGAAGGGAATTTTCTCAAAACTAGAATACATCAAGGAACTTGGGGTGGATGCCATTTGGATCTCGCCATTTTACGATTCCCCTCAAGATGATATGGGCTATGATATTGCAAACTACGAAAAAGTATGGCCGACGTACGGAACCAATGAAGATTGCTTCAATGTCATCAAAAAGACCCACGAGCTGGGAATGAAGTTCATTACCGATCTCGTCATAAATCATTGTTCCAGTGAACATGAATGGTTCAAGGAAAGTAGATCATCAAAGACTAATCCAAAACGCGATTGGTTCTTCTGGAAGCCTCCTAAGGGCTATGATGATAATGGAAAACCAATTCCTCCAAACAACTGGAAATCTTATTTTGGAGGATCTGCATGGACATTCGACGAGGTAACTGAAGAATTTTATTTACGACTATTTGCATCAACTCAACCAGATTTAAACTGGGAAAGTGAGGAATGCAGAAAAGCTATCTACGAGAGCTCAGTTGGTTTTTGGCTTGATCACGGCGTCGATGGCTTTAGAATAGATGTTGGAAGCTTGTATTCGAAGGTCGTTGGTCTACCCGATGCTCCTGTAACCGACAAAAACTCTCCTTGGCAGTCAAGCGACCCAATGACATTGAATGGCCCCCGCATCCATGAATTTCACCAAGAGTTGAATGATTTCATGAGAAAGAGGGTGAAGGATGGAAGGGAACTATTGACTGTTGGAGAAATGCAACATGCGACGGACGAGGTCAAAAAATTATACACCAGCTCTTCGAGACATGAGCTCAACGAACTCTTTAACTTCTCCCACACAGATGTGGGCACTTCTCCTTTATTTCGATACGATCTAGTGCCTTTCAAGCTCAAGGACTGGAAAATTGCTTTAGCTGAATTATTCAGGTTCGTTAATGGGACAGACTGTTGGTCAACAATCTACCTCGAGAACCATGATCAGCCTCGGTCTATTACCAGGTTTGCAGATGACTCACCTAAGAATCGTGTTATTTCCGGAAAACTTTTGAGTGTCCTGCTGACGTCATTGAGCGGGACCTTGTACGTTTACCAAGGTCAAGAGCTAGGCCAGATCAACTTCAAGAATTGGCCCATTCAAAAATATGAAGATGTTGAGGTAAGAAATAACTACCAAGTTATCAAAGATGAGCATGGTGAAAAATCTATACAGATGAAAAATTTTATGGAAGGAATTGCTCTAATCTCGAGGGATCATGCAAGGACCCCTATGCAGTGGAGCAAGGATGAACCAAATGCAGGGTTCTCTGCCAGTGAAGCTAAACCATGGTTTTTTGTAAACGAATCTTTTCGGGAAGGTATAAACGTAGAAGACGAACTAAAGGATGAAGAGTCCGTCCTCAATTTCTGGAAAAAGGCCCTAAAATTCAGAAAGGCTCACAGAGACATCGCTGTCTATGGTTACGACTTTGAGTTTATTGACTTGGAAAATAATCAAGTTTTCAGTTTCAAGAAAAGTCACGGAAGAAAAAAACTGGTTGCTGCTTTGAATTTTAGCTCAGAATCTGCTGATTTTGAAATCCCAAATGATGATGGATCTTATGAGCTAGCATTTGGTAACCTTTCGGAAACCGTTGTTGATCCTCAATCAAGGTCCTTGAAGCCATGGGAAGGGAGAGTTTACATTTCTCAATGAAGTGAGATCGACAGAAAAATTAATGCTCTTGTTACAACACAATCTTTTGCTGCGGGAATTGAAGTTTTGAGTGACATAAAATTGTTTTTATAATACATGCTGACTTTTTGTATATTTGTGTGACGAATTGTTCATGATGCACCCTTCCTGTAAAACGAGTAGGCTACGTCAACTGGTTCTGATATTTTCTACTTCAGATAAACCAGCAGAAGGTAGATCTACTATTTTTCAGTTAGTGCTACCTGCTCAAGAGTTACCTATAATAGGAAATTCCAACAATTTGAATCATATCAACACAGGATTTTCCCCTCATTTTTTTTTTTAGCGAATGGAGGTTTCTAACATCTCTCACAAAGTGTCTCATAAATCAAACCCTGTATATATTTGGTAAAGTCACATTTTTAATGTGACTCAAAGACGCCCACGATGGGAGGATCTATGTCCGCATTTTTTAAGTAAATATTGTTACAAGCGCCAATCCTAAAATTATATCATTTTGTGAGCTCTTGAATTATTCTCTTGTATTGTTGAGTGTCTCTGGAGATCCTGATATTGATAATATCTTATTAATAACCGAGCATCGCTACTTGACGATGATGCTTCGATAATAGATAAAGTTTGCAATCGATATCGTCAATGCTCCTGAGTAAGTAAAAAGGACCCAAATATGTCGGTTGGATCTTTGAGTATTCTCGCTTTATATTTAGTTTTGAGAGTATGTGCCTTATGCATACTTCATAATCTTCAGTATTCCAAGCTAGACTTTGAGTTGTCCTTATCTCCATGGTTAAGTTAGTCAGCTCCAGATGTTCTTGAAATCTTGGCCTAGATGATTCTGATCAAACTGCTAATTCATCAGTCTGTACTGTATACATCTTTGGAAGTTCTAATGCTTGCACTGCTGGTTTCCATTGCGGTATTAGAATGGAAACGTAAGCAAACTGAATGATACGTGGTAAGAATATCCATTGTTTAAAATGTTTCTTTGATATAGATTTTTAACAACAGATTTAATACCGGAATACAACGGATTAATTGATGACATTCTTATCGGTTTCACTAATTTCAAAGCTAGTTCTTGGTATGCCGAACTTACGAATCGAGCATCTCTGTCACTGGTTATCGAGTTAGGAATCGATGATATGCGGAAAAATATCTTAACAACAAGTCTCTAGTTGCTGTATCCTCAGAGAGTGTTTATTACAAGCCACAAAGTGCGTTCGTTTTTAGACTTGTCAACAATTACTATATTAAATCAGCGCCATCTGCTTTGGCTGGGAAACAGATTACGAAATCTACGGCAATGTCATTCATAGTTGCGCCATCGTCGCGCCGGTGATTCTAATGGCCACCTTCTTCCTTGTGTTCGAGGTCTATGAGCTTCCATAACTTGACGTTGAACACACGGATCAGCTTCTTCACTGAAAGCCATAAACTGAGCCAGCCATAGCTGAGCTATCTTACTAAATGTTACTTTACATCCAAAGTGAGCTACAATACTGAACTATCATAAAGTGTAATATATCATATATCTCTTCCTTGGGGACTTTTATCGCATCACGGTCTTCCAACCCGCGACGAAATTTCCATTTTCTTGTTGAACTTTCCAAACACATATTTTTCTAGAGGTGACACCTGATGATCCTCACAGAGGCCTAGGTGTATTGACGGAGCTGCCCCAAGCCCGTCCACTTACATGGATCACATTGAGCCACTTGTATCACAGGAGCTACTTTACTCCTCGAGCCGCACTATTCAGTTGCTGCCATATCCGGTCTTGGCCTAAACCTGGTATTACATCCGCGATATAATTCACATAGCTGGGCAAGTATACATTCACACTTTCCAGTTAGTGTCATAAAAGCTGTCTTGTTATGGCAGTATCCTCAACAAGCATTTGATGATATTCACTGAGTAAATCCAAGGTAGAATTATTGAGGCGAATCTGATTCATCAGTAGAAAGCTTACTAAATTTGTCTTGTAAGTCGGACATAGTCATTATAAGATGAGTAACTTGGATCTAGGGAATTCTATTTATCTCTCCGTGATTATTTTAGGCATTAGAGTTGGTTCAGTTACCTGAACAAAAGCCTGGTATTTATACAATTCTCACTCGGTGACTCTGGTCAACATATTTATTAATCACCAATTCTAGATCATTCTATTGCCCAAGGATTACGGCTTCAATGCCGTACACTACCGATAACTTATCAATGGCCAATCCTATTGGACAATAGTTGTTCTCTTCGGTTTGTCTTAGCTTGTGGCTCTATTTGTATGGCCTCGGTTGTGTACTATCATTCTGTACCACTGTGTCACATATTTACTGACGCTGATTATGCGATTAGACGCACATCACCATCAGTTTATTCACATCATTCCCAACACTATGGATATAATATAACGAGCTTTAATTTCATTTGCGCTCTGATACTTTCTTTGAAGGCTCTAGCTTTAAAAGAGATCTTTTCCTATAGAGAATTAGCTTCTTCAGTAGCCTAGGCGCCGAGATGACGCTCGCAGATGGGTGTTCAATCGTCCCGTTCCAGTTCATGGAAAAATTTGACCGATGGGTAGACTTACTACGCACAAGCAGGTAGTCCGTGAAGCATTTAAGTAAGGACCGTTGTGTTAACATCGAATACACATTCTCTAATGTAAGTTCTGAGCCGATACAGAGTATAGAAATCATTTTTTCATGTCATTGCCGTACCTCATCATAAGCACCTTTGATGACGGCTGTAAAGTTGGTTATGAGATATCGTTATCGGCAGCTGAATTGTCGCGCAATTTCCGAAAAATGCTTTTGTAGCGATCTGGTCTTCCCGTCGGAAAAAGTATACATAGAAGCTTGGTTATATCCACCATCTTCGCTGGGAGATATAATGGGGGTTTCTCATTCGTGAATTTATCAGCAATGTTGAGGCAATCGATAGTACACCCTGCTTTCAAAAGAGCCTTTGACCGTGGAAGGTGGCGGGCGTTTTCTAACAGTGCCAAGCTAGTTGGTGCTCGGCATGTGACAAGGCCGTCAGGTGATATCGCACTGTTGACGTCCTTCGCGGCCATAACATATGCCCTCTGTTCGAATAGAGAGAAAAGCTATATCAAAAACGACCTTGTTCGCGATTTGAAATGCTCTTCTGTCTGTGCTTCCGAGGTTGTGCTGCATAACAAAGAAGACGATTGCTGGGTAGTGATAGACGATTTTGTCTACGATTTAACTAATTTCATCAACCAGCACCCTGGAGGCCCCGCTGTTATCAAATCCAATGCTGGAAAAAATGTAACTGCTTTGTTTTCCGCTTTGCACGCTCCCGATGTGATTGAGAAGTTTATTCCAGATTCCGATCGTTTAGGACCACTCGAAGGGCAAATGCCAAGCGAACATGTGTGTCCACCACCTGCTACAGGCGAGTCACCAGCGGACATTCAAAGAAAAGAAGAGTTACGCCACGCACTCCCAGATTTAGACTCATTAATGAACCTCTACGACTTCGAGAACCTTGCTTCACAAATTCTATCAAATATGGCGTGGGCATACTATTCGTCTGCCGCGGATGATGAGTTTTACTCATCGGGAGAATCACGCAATCTATCACAGAGTGTTTTTCAAGCCCAGAGTTCTAGTAGATGTCACGGAAGTTGACCTGACAACCGAGATGCTAGGATCTAAGGTGTCCGTTCCATTTTATGCGAGTGCTACAGCTTTAGTCAAACTTGGAAATCCCAAGGAAGGCGAGAAAGATATTGCTCGCGGCTGTGGTCAAGGTGAGTATAAGTGTGCTCAAATGATTTCCACATTTGCTTCTTGTTCTCTCCGAGAGATTGTCGAGGCCGCTCCTTCAAAAGAGCAAACACAATGGCTTCAGCTTTACGTCAACACCAACAGGTCGGCCACGGAACATTTGCTCAAAGAAGCTGAATCTCTTGGTTTAAAGGCTATTTTTGTTACAGTGGATACACCAGCATCTGGTCGGCGCGAGAAAGACATGAAAATCAAATTTTCCTCAAAAAATGCGGCTCCAAATGCGACGTCCACAAAAGGTGGATCCGCCCGTGGCGCATCTCAAGCCCTCGCTGGTTTTATTGATCCAAGCTTGACATGGGAAGATATCACAGATTTGAAAGAAAAAACTCATCTTCCCATTGTCATCAAGGGTGTACAATGTGTTGAAGACATCCTAAAGGCAGTGGAGATTGGAGGAGATGGGGTTGTAATATCAAATCACGGTGGACGCCAATTGGACTTTGCTCGTGCGCCCTTGGAGGTTCTGGCGGAAGCGATGCCCATTTTTAGAGAAAAACGCCTAGAAGATAAGCTTGATGTATTTATTGATGGGGGTGTACGCCGTGGAACTGACATTCTCAAAGCCTTGTGCCTCGGTGCCAAGGGCGTAGGAATTGGAAGGCCCTTTTTTATACGCCAATAGCTGCTACGGGAAAGATGGTGTAGAAAAAGCCATTAATATGTTAGCTGAGGAAGTGGAATGTTCGATGAGACTATTGGGTGCGAAAACGATAAAAGATCTCCGGCCAGAACTACTTGATTTAAGCGGCATCAAAAATAGATCCATAGAGTTGCCTGGCGACAGTTTATATCAAGCAGTTTACCAGAAGCCTGAACCTGCTCGTTTTGTTGAGAGGTAAAGACACACGAGCTGGTTCCTGCACAATATTCGAGTCAAATCTTTGACAATGGTCAGATTACTAGGGGCTTTTGGACGCTCTCGGTTATTTTTTGACCCATGCCTCCTCCATCTAAAAGATGACTACGTACTTTAAATGTATCTATTATAAATGGAATATGGGATGACACTTATTTCGTAGAAGGAAAACAAGCATATTTCCAATCTGATTCAAATAATGATGTCACTTATATGCCAGAGACCAACACTGGCATCAAAATGAAAAACGGTTAAGTAGTTTTATTTCTATTTGACATAATTTAACCTCTTAGATATGTATTCATAATAATTGAGCATATTATTGGTCGGCAGATGATTTGAAGATCATTTACCAAGGGCCCTTGGTTGTATAAGAAAAATGTTAACACAATCACGTCCGTAGCCTCTGAACCGTACAAAAACCATTAAAGATCATTGTTTGGCGATTCTCCTTCGTCTTGAGATTTAGAAGAGAACCCTAGCGAAGGTGTTATATCATCATCCAATAGCTCATTTGAGGTTTTGATTGAAAAAGGCTCTACCTTTGCTGCCTTGAACTTTCGAGCCGGGACATGCTGCTTGAATAGTTCATTTATCTCACTAAAAGTCTTTCCAGAAGTTTCTGGTAGATCAATAACAGCCCATGCAAGCGTAGCAAAACATAATCCGCCCCAGAAGAAACCTGCTTTAGCACCCCAGTTCCACTTGTCGGAATTCAACTGGTATAATATCAAGACATATGCGGCAATCAAGACAACATTGTAAGAATTTCGAGCCAAAATAATGGTCTTTGTTCTCAACCTGGACGATGGAATTTCAGACACTAGACAGTAGACCACAGGGGCAATACCCAAATTATAGAAAAATGCGACAACCATCAGAAGTGCTCCACTTGCCATTTTTGATTCTGTTGTCTCCATGCATCCTAGACCTCCAATTATGAAGTACACTATTCCCTGGAATCCCAAGCCGATTGCGTACAGATCAAATCTGCCTACGTGTTTTGAAAGCCACCAAGAGATAAAAGTTGCAACTATGCCCAGACAGTACTGGATGATACTGAAGGTAAAAGACATATCTGTGCTGACGCCAGGTTTTTGGTAGAAATAAGTTGAGTATGATATAAGACCGACGCCACATGCTGGCTGTCCTACCCATGCAAGGCAAGCAATTCTAGTTCTTCTCCTATTAGTTTTATCCCTTATGCAGTCCAGGTAACTTTCCTCATAAGATTTGAGTGTCTTTTCCTTTTCTATGGTGAGCCGAATTTTCTCTAGTTCTTTGGCCACCATAACCTCCTTTTCTATACCCTTACCACTCAGCGTCCTATTAAGCGATCTTCTTGCCTCATCCATTCTTCCCTTTCTAACTAACCACCAAGGAGACTCAGGCGCTAGGTATATACCAGCCATTAGAGGAGCAGGCCACAACCATTGCAGCGCAAACGGTAATTTATAACCAAGTTCGGAATGTGCATACATATTTTGAGAGTTTTTCATGATGCCGGCTGCAAATAGTTGACCGAATAACCAACGGAGGTTAGAATATGTTGTCAAGTAGTATCTGAGCGCCAAGGGACAAATTTCTGACGCATATGTGACTGTCAAGCCCTGAAAACAGCCCCACGGCATACCACACAAGGCCTGGCCCACCGCGATCATTCCCAAATCCTTGCAGAAATACAGAATGAAGGTGAACATAGCGAGACTAAACAGCGCGAAAATCATTGTGTACCGATTACCAATGTAATTACACAGTGGTCCGGTAAGCTGTAATCCCACAATCTCGCCCCCTATACAACACAAGGTCAAACCAATTTGCCACGAAGCCGAAACTTCCCAGTCTCCTGTCGAGTTTTGGCTACCAAACTTTCCTGAAAAACAGGCAGCGCGAGGAAAGCGCCAAGAATTGCAGTGTCGTAGCCTTCCATTATCAACGTAGTTGAAACGAGCAATGACCATGCTGCAGCCTTTGGATAGGTTTTTAGGGCCTGCATCAAGGGCATTTTTCTCTCGTTGTCGTCTGCTTCTTTAGCATCCTGAGTCGCATTCAACAGCTCAGCAGCCTCAGTATCTTCATCCTCAGGACTATTTGAACCGGGAGCATGTTCCATATGACACAGCTCAATATCACTTTTCCTTTTTTTAGCGTCATCCATCATACTTGTGTTCATGCCACCATTGTTGGCTTCTGTATCTGGTACAATCTCGGAGGACTTAGGTTTGCCCTCCTTGTTTACCAATGAAAGTAAGTTCTTCATCGCGGTAGTGACTTCTTTTTTCTATCCAGGCTAGAGAGTGGAAAAAAACCTATTGGTATTCAAGAAAATGCCCAGTTCTTATTCAGCCCAGAGAGCTCTAATTACATTCGCATATATATACTTCCATTGATCTCACAGAGAGCTCTAATTACATTCGCATATATATACTTCCATTGATCTACGTCAGGATCTCCGCGAAAACTTGAGGCGATCCACTCGAGGAAAATAATAAGGGCAAAAGGTGGAGTGACCATTAAGCCTTGTTTGTACCCTCTCCATTCCGAGTTTATCTGATACCGCACATTAAGTTGTACAAATTTATTGCGGAATACGCGAAAAAGTGAACGCTCATCGTAACAGCCCAGAATGACTGTTGCACAACCTTTGCAAGCAAACCCCTCGAGCGATTCTGTCTCTAAGCCAACTACCCTCGGCACAAGCCCATTTTGTTCAGTTGGAAGCGTTGCAAGGATGATGTTTTCGAGAACACAAGGTCGATGCACGAAAGTGGGTATATCCGGAATTAAAAAAAGGGTTTTTTTTATTTTTTATAATTCCGGGGTTAATTATTGAGTGTTAACGGGCATGCGCTAAGGTAACCGGTGCGCATTCCAATCTCTAACGAAGAAGCCTAAGTCCTCTTGTTTGAAGAATGAGTGCGGAACGGAAAGCAGCACCGTCCTTAGCTCTCCCGAATCAATTGCGACTAGTTCGCATGACTGAGAATGTTGTATGGTAAAAATGGGGTACCAGCTGGCGCGGCAGCTATTCCATGTGAGATATATTCCAATAAGAGTGGATCTGAGAAAAAGCTCAAGTTTGAAGGGCACTTATTGACCAACCTAAGTAGTGGAAAGAGTTCTCATTAGTTATTTGAAAGAAACTAACGAAATTCAAAGAAACCAACTAACTGCGTTCATGGGCGAGGAAACCTGATGATGGATATTCTACCTCTAAGATAAAATAACCTAAGGCAGTTTGTCATTAAAAATTGTTTGGGTATACCTGCCCTATGTCACCTTATTGTTCCGTCAATTGTTGACCCAGATATGTGCTACTTCGCCCACCTTTCACAACCAACCTCTGTTACAATCAACTGGCAAGTGACCTGATGATATTCTCCATACCAAAATGACTAACACGAACTTCCAACGTTGGGTAAGTTCAACATTTGAGTCGATAGCAATGGCTGGTTCCGAATTTGGAGGTATGCCAGGTTCGCTTATCGCGGTCAGAAATTGAAATGTGGCTAACCGATAGGCGACTCTTAAAGCTACTGAGTCTTTGTTTTCAAGGAGCTAGGCCAGAATTCCTTGGTGGTCCGAAAGACCTTACGGTGGATTGTGTGAAGCTGGCTAGAAAGATAAACTTGAACTCTTGGCAAAGAGCCACTAATGTATATCGGGTTTTGGTTTCCCGCAGAAATGAGTCTGTCGTCCCTGAGCTCTCAAGAAAATCGTGTAAGAGTTGTTTTGACACAACCCTATTTGGTCAGGATAGAGAGTGTGCCGATGGCCTGGGTTTTTTGACTGCAGATAGACAAGGCTCGAACAGATTTACAAGTTCAAAGAGTTTGTGAAACGGATTGCATTGGGAGAAACTGTCTCGTTGTTATTCATGACTTTAAAGATGAGCCTTTCCCAGAGCATGTTGTTTGAAGAGGTCCAGAATGGAGGCTAAAAATATTGCATTAGCTGTCATTAAACAGAGAGAGGGACAATAGAATACAGTGTTGTCCAGGGACCTGTTCAGCTTTCGAGCTTTTTGTTAGGTGAATCTCACTGCTTTGGTTTTGAACGTAGTCAGGCGGGCAATGAAGATCAGAGGTGGGGTGTGAGTGTGTTGATCTGCCTAGACAAATCATTTCTTTTAAATTAGTATTTCTTGTTAATGATATGAAATGGATAGCGCGGTGCGTCCATAGTATTGTACGTTAGAAGCTTGCGGCAGGTTCTACGTTTAATATGCAACTACGCTAGTTTTCATAAGAAATTCTTAGCTATCCCAGGAAAATATTGGAAACCTTCGAAATAGCTGGTGGGGCAACTCCCTTTTCAGGTAATCATGGTTACTCGAAGCTAGTCGACCAGAGATGATAAAAACTTTTATATCGTTCACCGATAATAGACAAGGGAGCTGCTGCAAAGACTCTTCTTATACCTATCCCCCGATGCAAATCATCTTCATAAATCAAGGGCTAGTAGTTTCGTCAGAAAGGTGTGCTCACCGAGAGAGTTGAGCAAGCCTAACCTTGTACAAACACGCGAAAGTAGAGGAGCTTGCTCAAGTCACCTCGGAGACGAGATTTTCATCTAACCATCAACCGGTGATTCGCAGAATCTGTTAGTTGATAGCGCGGGACGATCAAATCTGAGCGATTTACCATATTTACAGTGGAAGAAGTCGATAATAATAGGCAGCTCCAGTGCTCAATTGTCAAGAGACAGTTGTCGACGCAATTTTAGGTATATCTGATACGAAGACTCACTTGTGTCAGCTCAATATTAGTCAGTAAAGTAGAAAGATGTGCTCGTTTAGCCGTCGTCTTTGAATTGCTAGGGCATAGAATACGTTTTGACCTTATTATTAAATGTCACAAACAAAACTACCTGATTCACATAATCGGCCTACACCTTCTCGCCAGCGTCAAGTCCAGATATGGCTTGACATCTGCTTGCTAAAGGAACCAACTCAGGGTAACTAGACTCCTTACCGCACAAAATAGTCTCTACTCTGTTCTCAAATACTCGGTGACAGTCATCTCCATCAAAGAAAAAGCCCGCTTTGAAAAAAGAAGATAAAGGACTCTCCTGGACCAGTTCATTCACTGCTTTCGCAATTTGGTCCCAGTCCGCTTCATCCTCGCTAGATTCCTGGTTTGCCACAATTACCAACAGGCGGAAAGAGTTCTGTATATCGAGCAGTCGAGTGCGAGCAGCAATGGTTGTTTCCAGGACAGAAGCAAGAACAAAACCTACAAAGTAGCCAACTGTCCACCAAAGCGAAGATAGATGAATAAAACATAGTGCGCAGAGCCAGTTAGACTTTCTCTTCATTAAATTCGTCATGGTCCATGTAAACTTGGAGCTGTATAGCTCTTGAGGCAGTTTATTGAGCGAAGCTGTCTCGCACAATTTCTCGATGTCCATCTTGTAGGTCCAGCGTTGTTCAACGGAATCTTCATACACCAATATAGAATCTCCAATGACAGCCCGCACGTCACCATCGAGTTTCTCATGTTTGAACGGTATATATAGGAGAGACCTGAAACATGCATAGCAGTCAGCACAGTCCCACAAACAAACAGAGGAATGCCAGCTCTCATCCTTCGCGAACGTAGAGTTCAGTTCCAAGGCAATCGAGTCCCACATGTTCAGATCGGTTCCTGGTCTTTGGGCACTGATGTGGTTGGCCACGTCTTCGTATGCCTTCAGAAACACTAGTTTTCTATTCCGCAGTGCCAGAATGGCCACCACAGCGAATGCAACTTCGAGAAGCAGAAACCAGATAGTTAGAGACAGAATAATATATCCCGGATTTCCACTCCATGGGGACATGTAATAGACCGGAATAGCCCAAATGGCGTGTGCTACAAGCAGAGACACATATGCAGGTGTGAACCTGCTCCAGTCATGAAGAAGCCAGGTCAATTTATTTTTAAAAATCCTCGAGGGAACAGCATTCTTATCCTCCGTCGGAAGAAGTAGGCTTTCCTTTTCCATTGCTGGATGTGCTTCAAGGATGTTGAGCAGAACTTTGGTTCTCCTTAATAGCCTATATAGTTTTATATGCCAAGCGATGTCAATCACAGTTGACGTCATTCATCAAAGTGCACCGGAGTTTGGGTGACTCCGGGAAAGAATGGCTGATGAAAGCATTTATCAGAAATCTATATGTAGGATGGTATATCGGCACGCGCTGGCCTACAACTATCTATCAATTAGTTGGAGGAAGAGAAATGGTATTCTCAACGAACGTTGACGTGTCAACTTTGCCCTTCAATACCGGGTGCTGCAACACCTCGGAGAGCCACTCACTGAGCTTGGAAAATCCGCCAAACTTATCCTTTCCGAGTGCAAATCCATACAGAGTTGCGCATATAGTGGCAGTGAACAAATCGGCAATTGTGATGTGGTCATTCACGAGAAACTCGTGTTCGGTCAAGCGGTTCTCCAAGTACCCAAAGCATGCAATACACTGGGAGAGCTTCTCATCATACTGCTCTTGCGCCGCATTGGATCTAGCTGCTGTAACCACTGCAATTGTGCTTTGGGTAATTTCATGATTTGTAAAAGACAAAAATCTGAGCACTTGAGAACGTTCCTCGAGCGTGGATCCGTAAAGTGTCTT